>MU159976.1:14504-115715 GCA_015888305.1 Antheraea pernyi
ATGTAGTTTGCGCCAACGGCCTACAGCAAGTGGTTGTGTATATACGAAACCTGCACGGAAAAAAATATCAAAAGTAAGTTTTTGATCAATATTTAAATATCCTATTATTTTTTGTGTATTGAATTAGTTCTAATGTGTCATTATTTCAAATATATATTACCTATTCAAGTTTCATAGCATGATATTAGATTTTAGAATTCCCCTAAGTTTTTAAGGATAAGAGACTTATTCTGACCAAACCACGACTTATATGCACCTAGGAGAGTTGAAACAGTCTGTTTCAACTCTCCTAGGTGAAAAAAATCGTATTCTTTTTGTAATTAAAATATTGTATAATGTATTTTTGCATGAATGTTGTTATTTTATTGTTTCAGAATGCCGAATAAATATGTACGAAAAACAAATAGGGGAATGACTATTTGAAACCTGACGAGAGCTGCTACTCTAAACATCGTATCTGTCAATATACTTAATAACGAGGGCATAACAATTGAAGAATCTAACACATCTTTCACCAGTCGAGATACTTTAACCAATTCAGTTTATGAGCCTCAAACAATAATTTACTTATTATTTAATTTTTTGGCAACCAATCTTCTAGTAGATTATTACTACTATTGTTGAGTAAGTAAATTATATTACAAGCGTTTTGTGATAATTACAATGTACTAACAAAATGGTGGCCGTCTTGTTAGATATTTCCAGGGAGTTTTTGTGGCAAGTCAGAATCGGTAATTAAACATTCTCACAATAAGACGAATCAAAAAACATCTCAAATGTAAAAGAATATTTAAGTTATAGAGCGTGCCAAAGAAATAAATACAGACACTCGAAAAGAGTAACGCTTTCCTTATTACAAATAATTTACAATTTCTGACTCTTTTAATAAAACTAGGCAACTACGTGCAGTATACCATATTTGTACATTGAAAAGTGAAGTCAATTAAAATGTTACATAGATGGCTACTCGTTGGTAAATCGGTGAAAGATTAAATACGTTGCTTAAGAACTTAGAAAGTATGAGAGCGTATTTTCCCACGCGTTGTATAAACATACACCTATATCCATATTATATCTGTTTTGCTGATGTTACCTAACCCGAGAAACGTCCAATCGCCAATAAGATTAATTTAATTAAATGCCTATATTAAATGCTAATTAAAGACTGAAATTCTTTGACTTGTGTTTTCCATGATATTAAAATACGTATACTTTTCTAATTTATTGTACAATACGTTAATAATCAATGTATTTCGGTATATAAAATACAGGAATGTTTATCCTTATTCGAGGAATACATGAAAGAAAGAAAAAGTATTTATTGTCGTATCTTTCCTCTTTTTTAAATATCTTTTTAAAATAGTTAAATTGTAAGTATTTTAACAAATATATTTACAATGGATTGCTTTTAAAATTTAACTGTTTTATTTATTTATTAAAAGTATAAGTGAAAATGTATATATTTACATAACATTGATAATATCTGTCGTTATTTTCAAAATAAGCTAAATTTAATTTTAATCGAACATATAACATGATTTTGTTATTGTTTTGCAATTTTTATATCAAATCAAAGTTCAAATTTTACCCGTTTATAAGATTTTATGTTTTTTAATTTTTTTTATATTTTGTTTGCACAAAATTTGAAGATCTTAAAAAATAACATAAAATATTAGGAACGGCTAAAATTGGCTTTAATTTATTTTGAGATGTAACGATTCATATCTCAAATAGTTTCTCTCTTTGTGAATAACAACAAATGAGTGTCATCCTTTGAAGAGGAAAAAAAATTGGATGGAGCCAATTAAGTTTCTGTAATTCTTAATAGACTACAATTAAATTATAATTTTATCGAAATTTTATTGTAATCTAAATTATAAAATAAAATGTATGGAAAGTTACTCACGTTAAAAGTACGATGGTCCAGACGAAAGCCATGATTACTGGGCACTATTCAAAGGGTCCTGTCGGCTTGCTCTTCTACAGCAGAATGGGACCGGTGTCCTAGCGACTGGAACCTTGTATAGTCAGCCAGTTCTCGCTGTGCACTTGCGCCTTGAACTTGGATTTATCTCGATCTCCTATACAGGGTGTTCCGTGATCATTGTTTACCAAAATAAAACGATATTCATTTCTTATAATATTTATATTTCTAGTGAAATTGTATGTTTATTACTCTAATTATGATGTCTATTATAGCTTTCCCAGTTTTCTTTTGTAATCTTTTGATTTAATTTGAGTTCTTCATCTAAGTTTAAAAACTTGATGGATATTAAATGTGTGTATTGGCTAATACATACTATGAATTTGGGATATTTTTAATCATTTAAATAGTTTAAAAAGTTTGGATTTTTTTTTATTTTTAAATACTGCCTAGTAAAATATTTCAAAAATTCTTATCTGTAGTAAGCCCACTTATGGAACATTCTTTGAATATAATTGACAAAATATACATACATGTATGATTGTAATTATTTTTATAACTAATTCAAAATAACAAACATTCCACTATTTCAACTTAGTTTCTATTTAAAATAAAAGAAATCTATCTAGTCGTCTAATTGTGTTAAATATATATTCGAAGATATATGATATCAAAATAAGCTAAATCTGCCGTTTTTAGCCGTTTCTAATATTTTACATTATTTATCAAGACCTTCAAATTTTGTGATGATCATAACAAAAGAACTAAAATTCTATAAACGGCAAAATTAAAACTTCGTTCTCGGTGTATAAAAACTGGAACTCTTATAAAAATTAAACATGATATATGAAGGACTACAATTGGATTTAGCGACTTTAAAATGTAAGAGACTCAAATATAAAATCGACAAAATTGTATTATAAAAAGATTTTTTATGTTAATTTCGTTTTAACTTATAAATAATACAGAATCATCCCATCTCTGTTCGATATGTTTTCCGGCGCAACCTGTACATAACCGGCGAACAGGTATGGGGTACCAATGACCTGTTTAACATAATGACGCTCCCACGGTCCGACATTCGCGATAGATTCTTGCACGCTCTCAGATGTGATTTGCTCTATATTTAGGATGTTCGTAGTAAAACAAACATCGATGCTATATATTCGGTTCGTGATCGAAATCACTAATAGGGTATTACGATGATCTTGATACAACTGAATTTCCCACGCTCGTAAAAACCGCTCGAGTTTCTTTTCTCGTTTATTTTTTTTTTTCATTTGTATTGTATATATCCAAACGATTAATTTCGTGGTACGAGTTTATAAGATTAATGAGTCGGTATAGTAAGCGATGGCATGTGTTATCGCTTCACTTTATAGTATCCTAACTATTTTTGTATTATTGTTTGTTTGTTTGCTAAGCTTCCACACGTTAATTACTCAGACGATTATATGAAATTCTGTATGCACATTGTCAGGAGTACGAAAGAATACATAGGGTACCTTTCATCTAGAAAAATATACTGTTCTCGAGCTAATGGTCAAATCTACATGAACTTTTACTTATTGACATACTGATGCAACTTCAATCTCGCGAAAACGGTTTTGTTGTTTCATAAGGGGCCGTTTTTATTGTCGTTTTGTTTTTATTACTTATCCCCAATAATGCTTTGACTAATTTTAAGTTACCTTTGTTAAATTTTATCATTATTCCTATGGAAAAACGTACTAGGTTAAGCAGTGTTACCTAAATGATGCTTGGAAGCTTACTCTATCTGCTTGTAAGAATCTGGTTTAAAATCGGTTCAGCGTTTGTTCATTCGTCTCATAGACAATGAAACAGACTCTTCCCGTGTTATTACGAAAAAGTTAAATACGTATTAAATACTTGGTTTAAAAAGGTTTCCTAATATTTATTAAATGCACCACGCTCGCCCGAGGCAAGTTCGCGTTATCCTTTTTCACAAGTCTAACCTAACGTAACCAAAGCGAGACAAAAGAGCGAGATGGCGAACATTCAGCGACCGCGGTGTATTTAATATGAGACCTTTTTAAAGCCAGGGTTCAATACGTATTTACCTTTTTTGTAATAACACCGTAAATGTTTATTTATGTGTATTTTTTAAACTGTAATATTAAAGATACGGAGCGTATTGAGATTTACGCACTTTGAGAATACAATACACTTTCCAATACACACGAATTAGAACCAAGCCGAGGTGTGCCGTGCACCCTTGAGCTAGTTATCAAAGTAAGATCGACTGAGTGCCTTAAACGCTCGCCTTAGTAGTCCGGTGAAGCTGTTAAGGCCTTGATAGGTCAATAGCGTAGTCATTCGAGAAAAAAAAAGCTAATTAGAATGTTATGGTGTTTGCATTTTAGCAATAATATTTCCATAATGTATTACACACGACGTAGAACAACGTATTAAGTAGTTACGACAGGGGTGCACAAACATGGGGCACAATGTATGTGCGGCGAATCAGAATAGCGTAAAATAAAAACACTCCAAATTAATAAAACTAAATTAATAATTCTTTTTACACATTTATTAAGTTCTTTTAATTTATAGCCGCTTTGAGTTCATAATCTATCAGTAACTCTTAGTTCCAAAAAGTCTGCACATCACTGAGTTAACAAGTACGTTAAAAAATATATGATAAAACAGATGCACTTTTTGTTCTATAGCAAATTACCAGTTAGTTTACAGTGTAATTACTAATGAATTATACCAATATATCGGTCGTCACCTCTGTTCTCAGTTTGAACTGTATTCGTCATCATGTTCAATACTTTTTCTATTCGGTGTATAAAAAAACGTATTTGAATAAGTTCCCACGCTCCCATTCGTTGAGTTGAATTATTTCAATTGAACGTGCTTACAAAATCTTCCGACTAATATTACGTTACAAAGAGGTAATCGTATGTAATGCTGGGAAGAACTTTTGGTGGTGTTATAAGATTATATTAAAGAATTACAAAAAAAATGTTATTTTATATAATAGGTACTATCATATTATTTTATTCTTCTTCTATTTTATTTTTGGCAGCCAGTCTTCTAATAGACGTTCGCCATTGTCAAGTGAGTATCGATATTACAAGTTTCTTGATATAATTTCAATGAACTAACAAGATGGTGGCTATCTTGTTAGAACTTTCCTGGGATTTTTTGTGGCAAGTCAGAATCCATGCTCCGTGGTATTATTATATGGTATTATATAACCAAACTATATTACGTAAATCACCATCAACATTATACAATATAGAACCAAATAACACAAGATTATGGATAAAAGATAAAGACACTACATGACATGACAAGATCCCGTCAAAAACTCTATTAGATTATTTATATATAAACAAAATAATAGAGATATGCCGTTGTTCGAACATCGCTCATAAACTACTGGATAGATTTCGATCTTTATTGTTTTACTTTTAAAACACTTGGTCTTTATAATTTTTTTTATCGTGATTGCTTCATTTATGTTAATAAAGTTTTAAGAAACTACTAATTTTATAAGATCTACGGATTTTCCAGTGTATTTTAGGACGGGAAAGGCGGGTCACAATGGTCTACTTATCTTCTGTAAAATATATTAAGATGACAAGCGATGCTGACGAAGTCGCGGGAAGCCAGCTAGTGGTAAATAAAATAGAACATACGATTAATATTATTCAAGGCACGTATTATAGCTATTACATTGATGATTCATAAATTTGTAATTCAGTCAAAATTCCCAGAACCATGTTGTGTATTTCCAGGGGTAATCCCTATACCTAAACACTTAAAGATATACTATATGGCAATAGCGGCTATACATTAATAAAGAGCTACGTTGTTATTAGTTTTTAGTGATCGTTGTCAATTATTCTGCTGTCGCTTAATTAGCGGATTTATATCGTATTGATATTTGTAACATCGTGATTTTGATTGTGAAGTGCTTTTCCTTTCACACTTATTTATTGTTACATAATGCTTGCTTGTTCACAACTTATGATACCTGTCGAGCATATCGTTTTCAATAATTAGTACAAACAATGTATCATATTATTACTTGTTGCAATAATAATCATTTTTACTCAGACGAAAAGTCAAATATTTAATCTATCAAATATAAAATTGTAGGGACTTTGATGATATATACTAACTATATCATATTGTACCAATTAACGTAATAATTTATTTACAAAAAGTCTTAAAAGTGGAATTTGAGGAAAACATGTGAGATATCTGTATACGATGTAGGTTTTATATAAAAGCAAGACTCTTTCCGTTACATCGAGTCGACTTTTTAATAACGAAGAGTCATTTATTTCGTTGTCTAACATCTTTATCGGTTAAACCACAGGTGCTGTATGTCCTGAATATTATTCAAGCAAGTGATATGCAACTATATTCCTTATATTATTCCTGCAGCCATCAAGAGGCGGTTCTTCACTACATAGTCGATGGGTCGTTGCATTGCATATCCGTAGGTGGGGCATTTCACGTGAAGCGGACCACGAAAAAAAGGTGAGGTTCTGAAATTCGTTCATATTCAGTCTATTTGGACTACAAGTAGGTATGAATGTGAATGCATAAAATTTTTTTTCTATCACGTTCACTTGTCAAGTTATGGGCTTCTAAAGAACAGTCACACCTGAAATTCAGATTTTTTGGAAGTAGTTTTTTGAATTGAACAAATTTACAATAAAATATTAAACGCAGCGATTTACATAGAAGAATAATTGCTCTTTTTGAAAATAAAATAAAACTTGGAAATAACTTTTTTTTTAATGTTCAAAACCGAAAGTAAATTTTTCGAAAGAAAATTTTAATAACTTGGGTATCTCTTTTTCTTTTTTTACATGTAAATGTAGCTTAAAATACACATAAAATATAATATTACTTTTAAAGTTGGCACAGAATTGGTTAAGGAGATAGATCAATTGATGTACATGCATGTCACACAGAGTACGAGGTCGGCACATTGCTAGGTAGATTATTTTTGGAAGATAATGCAGTTAAAAGATGTGATATTAATATATAGCATCTTTTATCTGCTCATTCAAGCTCTAAAAATGATTTGGGGTAGTTATTACTCATATGTGTTACACATATTCAATAGTACCTGGACGACCTCGCCTAGCTCGGTTCTTTAAAATACATTTTTAAGTTAAAAAAACTGTTAGGTTTGCCTCACAAAATTACAATTTTTTATCATAAAAATATATTTTAAAAAAAATCTCTTATAATTATAATAATAGTTTTTTGGCATTAAATGACGACAATATTGTAATATTTGATAATAAATTCACTAATATGCCAACACAGTATTGATTGGATATTATAAGGAGCAGTACGGAGTGCGCTAAGACCCTACTTAAGTGGGATAAGGGTAATGATGAAGATGATGATGAATTATAATAATATTTTTTATCTATTTAAAATATACTGTTAGGTTTGCCCCACAAAATTGGCATGTTTTACCACAAAAAAAAAGACATCTCTTTTACTGTCACTCAGATTCGTACTGAGGTTAGAAGGCTTTTCGAAGCATACGATTTCCTTCTGAGCTATTTTTGTTTTGCCCGCGGTGGCGAAATTTACCTTTATATTCTAGCTATATTTTTTCATTGCCTGAAAACTCAGATAAAAAAAGTTTTCAACGAATGAAATCTAGCTAGATCGAATTATCGTCCCCGAAACCACCTACATACTAAGTTTCACGGAAATCAATGATGCCGTTTCCGAGATCCTGAATATATAAAAATATACAAGAATTGCTCCTTTAAAGGTATATATGTGTCCGAATAGACGATTACATATTAAAAGTAGCAATATACAAGAATATTGTGTTACTAAAATGCAACTAGTGACGGCATCTCTTAGCCGAAAAAAGAGTTATTTATTATCTTTAACAAAATATGTAAACAAAGCTATATATTATCTGCAATTACAATTTCAGGAACAAAAAAGTTGCATGCCTTTATTCCAACTATCGAAGGTCTTCATATAAATAGCACCAGTTCTGACATAAATTCCCTTTATAAAACTGTAAAAATTATAAAGTAAAATTGTTTTGTCTCTATTACCGTATTATTTCATTCTATTGTCTTTACTCAACAGTTCTACTGAGTATGTATATTTTCACGGAACATCGCCCAAATATGCTAGTCCCAGATCTTAGTACAGTGCAACATACATGTACATTAATCGATCTATCTCCTTAACCAATTCCGTGTCAACTTTAAAAGTTATGGTATATTTTAAGCTACGTTTAGATGTAGTAAAAAAAGAAAAAAAATGCCCATGTTATTAAAATTTTGTTTCGAAAAATTTACTTTCGGTTTTGAACATTAAAAAAAAAGTTTTTCCAAGTTTTATTTTATTTTTAAAAAGAGCGATTATTCTGCTATATAAATCGCTGCGTTTAATATGTTATTGTAAATTTGTTCAATTTGAAAAACTACTTCTAAAAAATCTGAATTTCAGGTGTGAGTTCTTTAGAAGCCCATAACTTGACAATAAACGTGATAGAAAAAAAAAATTATGTATTCACATTCATACTTACTAGAAGTCCAAATAGACTGAATATGAACGAATTTCAGAACCTCACATTTTTTTCGTTGTCCGCTTTACGTGAATGCCCCACCCAGATACTAGTTTAGCGTGGACACAGAAATTTTCTAACTTTCTATGCTAGCTACTTTAAATCTACGTTATATATGAAAGGGTATGAGAAATGTGCAGAGGAGGGAAATACATCTTTTATTATTATCGTTTTTTATTATAATAATACAATCACCTAATTTATTATTGTTATATGCCATAGTGACTATACGATATCATTTTTAATCGCATTTACCATAGACAAACTAGTTGTCTCGCACTTTTAATAGAGACTTATCTTCTAAAGATATGTACTTGTACACTGTGGGGTTTTAGTTCATGCGACCATAACCCATTCGTTCCCCCGGGAAGGTGGGTATCTATTATGGAATAAAAAAATGGTGACTTTAGCCTGTACTTTGATGTTATCGAGATTTTTTTAAATTATTCATTTATTGTTATTCGTCGTGGGTTATTGTTAATTAACTAATATTATATATGCAATTATACATTATACTGTTTGTTACGTTTTCACGATATAACTACTCAACTGAATTCTGCATGAACATTTTCAATGGTAGATTAAAGGACAGAGTAGCTGTCATCCAGAAAAAAGTCTTATTCCCGAGCGATGGGCTAAGTTTACATTAATACAAGGGTAGCCGCGGGTAAAAGCTAGTCAATTATAACAAATTAAGTAGATCAGTAACCAGTGTGTACTTAGTGGTGTCGCTAAAATCCATAGCGTACAGTAAAGATATAGATACAGTACTTCAAACCTATGTTTTATTAATTGCGTTACTCACTTGTTATTTACTTACATAAAAAATTTAATCGAATGTTTAAGCTACAAGGAAAATGTAAGTATGTAATGGAGAAGAAAATACTGATGACATCAAGATGTTTAAGCGATAATCGCACTACTTACATTATGCTACGAGATATGCAAACAAGGACCAGTCGAGAACATTTATTTGGAATATCTATGAGACATGCTGCAGAGCATAGCCTCGGGGCCGATGACTCCTTTATATAGTAGTGGGTCCTATCTTGTTACTTTGAATGCACTAGTATGAGGTAAACGGGACCACACTCCAGTTAATCACCACTTTAGACTTAGTGATATGTACTATCTTTAACTGTATCGATAAAGAATAAACTTGATAGGTTTGGACGGTTAGAAAAATAGGACGGTTTGGACTTACGCCTTGCAATACTTTAGGTAAGTAGGCAGTGTATGTCAGAGGTTTATTAATATGGTTACTACGTACGAAGGTAGGATTAACTGATTATTAGAAGTATTTTTAGTCTTATCCTGGTGAAGATTTTTTTCCGGTTATCGCTAATAGTATTTAATTCAATATCTATCTTTTTTTTATGTCACGAGGCAAACGAAAAGACGGGTCACCTGATGTTAAGTGATTACCGCCGTCCATAGACACTAGCAATACCAGGGGATTCGCAAGTGCGTTGCCAGCCTGAGATTGAGGAAAGGGGGAGAGGGGAAGGAAGGGTTGAGGGGAGGGAAGGTGGTCCTCCGGCGCTCTCACTGACTGAACGAAATGCAACAATGCAAGCACTGTTACTTCACGTCGGTTTTTTGTGAGAGGGTGGTGCTACCCCGGGCGAGTTAACCCATTCAATGCTGAAACCGGTAATAGTTTCACCATAGCTCTACCACCTACCTATCTATACCTCTACTAAAACGATGTCGTTTTTCGTGTCTGTCTATATATTTCATTAATTGTATTAAACCAATGGGTCGCCAAGGGCAACATAAAATCATGTGAGATGCAACTGCGTGCCGCGTATTACTGGAATGGGTAGTTGGCACCACCAAAAACTTGACATATTTTTTATGACCTGTCAAAATATGATCCCTTATAAATGTTGCCTATACGTTTTATACGGCAATAGTGTGGAGTCACGTATACCAACTAAACTATTGATTGAAAACAGAGCGATTGAAAATTTAATTTGCGGTTAGTTTGAGGAATAAAATAAATTGCATCTCATATTATTTTCTTGTAATAATTGATTAAGGCTGTCAACTACCCTAACAACTAAGCATTTAGTTACGTACATATACAAAAGCCAAATTTATTTGCTATATCGACGGCTGTACAAATACCAGCCACGGACCACATGCAAGTCGGCGCTTTCTAAACCTTGCATTGGATTGTCATTCGGTTTTTACTGTCATTTAGAGAATTTCTTCAGGAAAGTTTATATTATTATGTACCATAAAGTAGATAAAAATTAATGTATTCTAATGTACCCGTAAGAAGGGAATTTTCACACTTATTTTATGAGAAACCTTATGAGATATAGGGAAATAATGTGCTACGAAATTGTACATCTTAAATATGGCGGCAGAAAAGTTCCCACAATACATAACGTTGTAAATAATCTTTTCTTTTTGTTAATAATAAAAATTAAAAATGATTATCTTAAGTTATCCTTTTTTTAAATATATAATTTCGCAGTCGCATAAGATTTTACGATTGTTTCTACTTTATATAAATTTAATATACATATAAGTAAACATCCCAGAGGAAATTCTCTGAATTATAGTGAAAGCCGTATCAAAAACCGTTGCATTGTATAGAAGAAATAAGGTAACATGCAAACAGACACTGAAAGTGAATTTGTTTTAATTTTACCAAAATGATGGATATCGTCGCTCCATCGCTGGCATCATATAGATAACTAGTTGCCCCCGCGGCTCCGCACGCGTTTTTTAAAATGTATTAAATAACTATATATAACGGTGTCATAGTTACAAATGTTTTTGAAAAAGCATTTCTTTAATTTACACATTTACTTACAATCTTACATTACGCCATCTACTGTAACATGTAACTTATACATTAGATATGTGAATACGAATAGTATATCGAATGAGATAGGATTTATCATCAGCAACATGCCTGGAACTTTAATCTACCATGTACTACCCTCACACATTTTTTTTTAATTTTTAACGCCCTCGCACAGCCCTCTTGGGGTAAAATATCATAAAATTATTTCTTAGTAAATCCAAAAAAGCCAAATGAAATATTCTGGCCAAGTTTCAGAGTTCCAAAAGCTACAGATTGGAAAAAACAATATTTTTTTAAATTTTTAACGTCCCTGCATAGCCCTCTGGGGGTGAAACATCATGAAATTAGTTCTTAGTAAACTCAAAGATGCTAAAAAAAATGTTTTGGTCAAGTTTCAGAGTTATAAAAGCTATATTTGGAAGATATTTTTTTTAATTTTTATCGGGGGTATATCATAAAATTATTTTTTAGTAAATTCAAAAATGCCAAAAAGAATATATCCTGACTAAGTTTCATACCTATAAGAGCTGTAGTTTTAAAATGTTAATTTTTTTTAATTATCGCCCCCGCAACCCCTCTTGGGGGTTGAATTTCGTAAAATCCGTTCTTAGGTGACCTCTACTCGGTGAGAAGAATATTCCTAGGAAATTTCATGTAGTGGTAGGTGGTAGAGCCACGCTGAAGCTATTACTGGTTTCAGCATGAATAGGTCGGCTCGCCCGGGGTACTACCACCCGACTCACAGAAAACTGACGTGAAGTAACAGTGCTTGCATTATTGCGTTTCGTTCGGTCAGTGAGAGCGCCAGAGACTCATCTCCCCTCCCACATCCCCTTCCTCTCCCCAACACAGGCTGGCAACGCACTTGCGACTCCCCTGGTGTTGCAAGTGTATATGGACGGTGGTGATCACTTAACATCATGTGACCCACCTGTTCGTTTGCCTCCTATATAAAAAAAAATCCGTTCTTAGCTGACCTCTACTCGGTGAAAAGAAAATTCCTACCAAATTTCAAGTCTTTAGCTCTAATGGTTGCCATAAATTTCAGTTATGTGTAGACTCTTTGCTTACCTGGTATTCATTTTTTTGCCAATTCCTCAACTCCAAATAAGTTTTAAAAAAAATGTTTCCGTCATTTTGGTAGATATATATGTCCTCGTATTATAAAGACGTAGTATAAAAGTAGACAGTATTTATTTTTTTCGATCTATCACGGTCTTAAGCTTCACCGGACTACTAAAGCGGGCGCATAAGGCACTCAGCCGATTTTATTTGACAACTAGCTCAAGGGTGCACGGCACACCTCGGCTTGAGCTCTTGCCTGATACATGCAATTCGCGACCTATCTGAGCTAACCTAACTATTCATACATATATGAGTTGTTGAAACATATGTGTACCACGCATACAACCACAACAACTCTTATATATATTTCGTATCGGATAATTTTTTAAACTCGTTCAGTTTGATAAAGGGAAAAAAATAAAATCCTTCCACTTTCATGTGTAAGCGTGTGTGCATGTACGTGTGTAGAGGTGACATGTGTAATGTTGTCGCAGTGATGTAAGATTTTGTGTCGCGCGAGCAGCGCATCAAGGGCTCGACGCCGAGGGAACGGACCTAGGCTTGAGCGCTGCCGAGGGGGACCTAATCTGGTATGTAGACAGTATGTGTATTGCTTCATGCAAGGTAAGGTAATTTAAATCCATGACCTACTTAAATGAGATCATTATCGTTGACCCTTGCATTTCATTTGAAGCCCAATTTCTTTTTAGCCGACATTGACATCTTTGCTAGTCGTCAAAGACTTAAGAGAGTCGATATAGACCACTTTGGGAATCATAGATATAGAGAAAAAGTCTCATAAAAAATCATCGTCACCTATGAGTGTGGCCTTTTGATGTTTAAATCTTCTAATGGTATTCAAACATAGTTCTTATGCTATATAATTTAAAGTACATTCAAAAGGTAGTCCAATAATTAGATGTTCTGATATATGATCCGATACTGACAACTTTTCATTTCCGAGTAGGAAAATATTGGGCTTCAATAATAACTGTGTGGAGGAGCTATGATGGCTCAAGTGGTAGCGTATTCTAACACCGCATCTATCGACGTAGATTCAAATCCTTACAACTACATCGGAACTTTTAATGAAGGAAAATATAGGGATGACGTCAAAGCATAATCGTAGGGCTTTTTCTAAATTCGTCTGGCTAGCTACCACCCTAAAGCTGGAAATTGTCGCCAAGCACTTGTTGATTTGCTCCGGCAGCTGCACTTGCAATTATTGTTCATTTACGATCATGGAGTAAACACTAGTTAAATTAAGAAAACAAAATATTCAGTTAACAAAATATTGTATATTAAATTACAAAATATATTTTACGGTACAACAACCTCAATACAGAATATAATGGCTTAGATATTACTTATTCTTAACAGCTCGTAAAATCAACGACTAGCTTAATTATTTTAAGGTAACTTGAACACATTTATGGCATCTATATACCAGTTGAAAGGTTAAACACTCGCAATATTTTAGGATATGACACTTCATGCTAACGTTTAACATATAAAATAATAATATCAAAACAAATACTAATAAACAACCAAGAAAACCTACGTTTAAGTTTGTTCTAAGATTTTCAAAAGTATAAACACAATCGTAATAAACCTAGGTGCAGTGACTGGTGTCGAAAGCTAGAATGGGACAATAAACCCTTTTTTTCCTGACGTTCCCATGTTCCCTTTGTAATGAAAGTGAAATCACTTGATGGTCACTGACACTGTGCTCTAACATAGACGCGTAGATGATTGTGTATAATTCTTGTATTTTTCTAGATAATTAGGTGAAATAATGAACACCTATTTTTTAAATTGATTTAGTACGAGAATCGAGTACAGAGTGTTCTCCATAAATATTGCTACTGTCTAAACATTCAGCCTGTATAAACCGGTAAAGATAAAAAAAGATACGAACATCTTCCTACTTTGTATCTCAATTTTTTTAATTATTTTATTTATCTAAGACACTTTGGTGAGTTAACTGAGGTAGTAGTGTTATTGATACAACATTTTGGAAAAAAGTTTATTTTTTTCCAATCTATCATAAAAAATCAAACTAATTTGCATATCAAGCCATAGTGAGAATGCCATCACTGACTGAGGCGTCATCAACAGTATTGTAAAAGAACGCCTCCGTCCGTCTTTTCCACCTCAAACCGTACCGTAGTACACCGATCACAGTAACTAATAAAATTACATTTAAAACTATACTAATCACAAGTCCGACCGTAACACTTGATGTACCTGTAACATCTTCTACCACTTCATCTGGCGTGAATTTCGATAGAACGCTATAATTTGGCGGAGTCGGTAAATCGATACCGCGAATAAAATAAGAGATGAGGTGCAAAATCTCTTCAGGTTTTTCAACAGGCGAAAGATGTCCAGCACCACGGACCAGGACTTCAGTTAAATGTCCGCCGCTTTTCACATATCTAAAACACAAATCGAATTATATAAAAATCCAGTGTCATTATGTTTGTCCACGATGATATCCGAAACTACTCAATTGCTCTTCATGAACGTTAGCATTTATGTATAATTTGGTCCAACTTGAGACATAGGGAAATTTATATTTCGATTAATGCCCTCTATATTTTTAAATCACAAATTAAATGATTGTCAATGTTGGTTATTGTTATTAATTGTAAGTTTCATCAGGTTCGAACAGATGACGCTTTAAATTATTTTTTTGACAGAAAATTGTAGGATCGACTGTTATACATATCTCATAGATGGCGCCACGTTTTAATTTTGAATTTATTTTTCAATTCTAGCATATTTTATGGTGCACGTGTTCTGATATATTTTAATTTAACAGGTAATTAATCATAATTGAGCCATTTAACTCAATATGTAATTAATAACTGAGCCACAGCAACGTGTGGAAGGGTCTGGTCTTTATATATATAAAAATCAATGGCCGAATGTATGTAAGCGCATCATTTTAAAACGGCTGTACCTATTTGGCTAATTCTCTTTTATTAGCGTTTGTAATTCTCAGCACAAGGTTTATATGAAACAAAATGTTTGACACCTACCTATAGTATACCTGTATACTAAATTTGACTGGTATAAGAACATTCATAATTTATAAGGGCGTTCGTTATAACGAAAATCTTTCTATAACGTAGAAATTAGTTCAATTTGTTCTCTTCCCTCCCTGTGACAAAAATCCTTTATAACGAAAAAGGTTCGGTACCTTGAAATTCGTTATAAAGAGTATACACTGCTGTGAGTAAGTAGGGTGGAAGATAGAAGAGAGATCTTAAAAAATAGCGACAAAATAAACATTGAGTTGTTTATTTGCTATTTTATTACGTCACATGATAGTTATATATAGGTATTTTATCTCAATGTATAGTATAATAAGTGAAAAAAAATTTGAAATCAAGGTCAATAAATAGGAAATAACATTAATAACATTTCCTATTTATATTCTGTAATGGTTAAAAATTCATTATAAAGCAGTTTTTGATAAATATATTCGTAATGTAAAGGTATATTTTGCATTACAACTTACTAGCAGTTGTCGGAAATTTAAAGAAACTCGTTAAATCGAGGAATTCGTTATATCGAAGCTCGTTATATTAAGGTTGCACTGAATAAAAAAAACAAAAAAATTACCCAGCGATAGTGTTGTTGTACCACCACGGTGTACGGGGTGCTTTTATAAAATGTTCTCTGTAAGACCAATACCAGTGTTGTCTACGAGCCTGTGCGTTTTGCACACACGGCGTTGTCATATCCAACTGTCCACTAAAAATTACATTGTACACTTATACTATGGCAATAAATATATTTCTTTCTTTCTTTCTTTCACAAATCCCAAGGAACAGTGACAAAATTGGGTTAAAAATCTCTATATAAATACAATGTAAGCTCTTTATACGTAAGCTCTATACGTTCGTTATAACGAAAATCTTTCTATAACGTAGAAATTAGTTAGTTGTTCACTGTAGTGAGTGAGTAGGAAAGAAGATAGAAGAGAGATCTTAAAAAATAGCAACAAAATAAACGTTGAGTTGTTTATTTGCTATTTTATTACGTCACATGATCGTTATATATAGGTAATATTTTATCTCAATGTATAGTATAAAAAGTGAAAAAAAATTTGAAATCAAGGTCAATAACATTTCCTATTTATATTCTGTAATGGTTAAAAATGTGTTATAAAGCAGTTTTTGATAAATATATTCGTAATGTAAAGGTATATTTTGCATTACAACTTACTAGCAGTTGTCGGAAATTTAAAGAAACTCGTTAAATCGAGGAATTCGTTATATCGAAGCTCGTTATATTAAGGTTGCACTGAATAAAAAAAACAAAAAAATTACCCAGCGATAGTGTTGTTGTACCACCACGGTGTACGGGGTGCTTTTATAAAATGTTCTCTGTAAGACCAATACCAGTGTTGTCTACGAGCCTGTGCATTTTGCACACACGGCGTTGTCATGTCCAACTGTCCACTAAAAATTACATATTTATGACATTTCTCCTCATTACATTTTTTTAAGTTGTTTTTTTTTATACTTATCCACCATTTCATTTCATGTTAGAAAATGAGGTCTAAGATAAACACGGTAAACTTAACCCTTAAATGCATGCTTTATAAAGTTTTATCCTCAAAAATATATTATACTACCTGTGCCCGCGACTCCGCCCGCGAGAAACCTACCGTGAAAAACAATAACCAATAAAATCATCTGAATGTCTTAAGTCCCTTTACTTTTATCACGTACTTAAGTCGCTTCGTCATTAAAATTACAATAACTTTTGATAGAGTGAACAGATTTTAATGAAACCAAGATTAAATGTTACTAGAGGATATGCTTTATGAACTTTAGCAGCGATGCGTGTTCAATCAAACAAACATACAGACAGACATTTCTAAAATTGATTGAAACGTATTTATTCTGAGACACGTGCAACATTTTTTTTCACATAAATCTAAAAAGTGCAGACACGTTTGTTTTACGTTCTTACTATACCTATATGTATAGATTATTACATACATTTATAAAAAAAAAATATTTATTCGTACAAAATACAGTTACTCAACTACGATATAACAAGCATGTGTTAAATCTTGCAATAAATTAAATCAAATTAATTAATTACATTGAAACATTTGAAAACGAATTAATGTCATACAATTTTTTATTAATCTCAGGATTGTGTGAGAGATTTTATAGAGACTTTTGTAGGTGGTAGAGCCACGCTAAAGCTACTTCTGGTTTCAGCATGAATGGGTCGGCTCGCCCGGAGTAGTACCACCCTCTCACAGAACACCGACGTGAAGTAACAATGCTTGCATTATTGCGTTTCGTTCGGTCAGTGATAGCACCGGATGCCCACCTCCCCTCTCCCTTGTCCTCTTCCCGCTTCCTCCCACAAACACAGGCTGGCAACGCACTTGCAACTCCCCCGGTGTTGCAAGTGTCTATGGACGGTGGTGATCACTTAACATCAGGTGACCCATCTATTCGTTTGCTTCCTATAATATATAAAAAAAGACTTAATATTGTCTGCATAAACAAGTCAACTCATTATTGTACATAGTTTAGCTGCTGCAAGAATACTTCAAAATACACAATTCTACATAATTTTAGGTTAATACTAATTGTATTCACTTAAAGATATCATCTCCCCAATAAAAAACAAATTCCAAATTGGTTCATAAAAGATGAAGTTCTGAGGTAACAAATATAAAAGGTATACAACCATATGAAAAAACCGTAAAGTCCGTTAAATACAAAACATATTTCCACGTGATACTCACCAATAAATCAACATCCTGTAATGTTCTAACAACGTCATCACCTTTGACCTAGTATCGGTAACAAAGTCCGCTATCAATTTCTCATGGACCGTTCCGTTTGAAAACGAAAAGGGCAAGGAGCCGACGTGAATCGCTTCCCTGATAGGACTCCTATCAAGAAATTTTCCAAAATCTTCCAGATCGCTTAAGAAATTATCTTTAAGTACGTTATATGTTTGCTCCTGACGTGTTAGATCTGTCAGATTATTCAGCAATTCATTTCTGAGCTGAAAGATACAAGTAGATCATTAAAGTATAGCAATGGCGAAAGGAGTATTCGCTTATTGAAGTTAAACTGCTTTTGCGGCGTTCGGGGAAAAAATAAGAATGAATTTTTACGATGCACCCGCACACCGACACTTAAAACCGACACCATGAAGTTTGTCGATAATTGTCTGTCAAGTTTTCGCGAGAACTGATAACTATATATATTCAAGGTAGTTATCCAAACATATATGAATCTACAAGTGTTTTATATCAGTGGAGATAAAAAAATATATCCATACATAAATATATGTGTACTAACTGTGCCCGCGACTTCGTCTGCGTGGAAGCTTATGTAATAAACAGTGATTAATAAAGTCATCTGAATGTATTAAGTCCATTTACTTGTCTACTTTCCTCTCGTACCCACGTCGCGTCGTCATTAAAACTACAATAACTTTCGATAGAGTGGACCGATTTTAATGAAAGAAAGACTAAGTTACTCCCGAGGATATGCTTTACGATTTATTGTGAACCCAGTACTTTAGCAGTGATGCGTGTTCATACAAAATGATAGACAAACAGACATTTCTAAAAATGATTGAAATGTATTCTATTACTTTTTCCTAGACACCTGTAATATTTTCTTTCACGAAATTAAAAGTACAGACACGTTAAATGTATATTCTTATTATATGTGTAGATTGAATTCCTTAGATTAACTGACAATGTAAAATTTATTTGACTGCAATAAAGAAAATGAATAAACTCGTAATTTGAAGGAACTTCCTGGAAAGAAACAAATTTAATTGAAAGACAATTAAATTACAGTATACCTATAAATATAATTACCTATATAACCTAAAACCTAATAAAACCTATATATATAATTAAAAATACAGTATACCTGTAACAGTCTAGTTCAGTAGTCGGCCAAATCTCGTCATCCAAAGATAAAACAATAAAAAACTATAGTACAGTCAAAACCGTACATGACGACATCGTTTAGAACAACATACCGGTTATATTGACCCAGAACAAAGATCCCGGCTGAATGCCGTATCCCGAAAACATCACCGGTTGTTACGACTATCGGTTTTTGCGACTTAATATGAGTAGTCCCGTCGATGTGGTTATAAGAGATTTTGACTGTATATTCAAATAGCCTTTTTTAACTTGAGCTTTATCTTTAGTAAATCTTTATTATTGAAATAATTAAGATTAAATACACTCTCAAGCTTGTTTAATTTCTTTTTTTGCGAGCGACTAGCCGTGGTATTGTTACTTCTAAAAATGTAGATAACCCTTTCTGTAAACGTAGAGAACTCTTCAAAAAATGCTTACAAGGCAAGTTAGTAGATAATATTCCGTGTATGCACTAAACATTGCGAGAGGAAGAGTTTCAATTTTAACTATAATAACTGAAAAGCACACAACTCACATGGTACGCTGTGGCCGCATCTCCTTTTTTAATAGCTGCTGTGTAAGAGTCTTGCAAGGGCTTCATAGCTAGTGCACCCTGAGTATCGATCAGACCCCATTGTTGATACACTGTAACGTAGTTTGATATACTCTCGCGATTCAACGCAGGGTTACCCATTATTATACCCTGTAATGTTATCAAATAGACTCACATTCATTGGATACACCTTGGGATTCTGCATTTGTATACCTTCCTAAGGCACAAGTTATAATGATCGAGAAGAGTCAAAAACTTTACACATGTCATTTTATTTGCATTTATTTTTCTATTATCGTTTTCATATTTTATATTTTTATAATGGTTTATTATATCTAATATTATATTACTATTGCTGAGAAAACTCTTAAACCACAAATCCTGAAAAAAAAAAACAGAAAATGCAGTTCTCGGGAATAGTCTAAAGTTAGCTAGTTTTCTGTTACATTAAAATGGCAATATAACAAGCAAACCATAATCTTCGTTTTTAACCGGAACGAAAAATTGTAAGGCTAAAAGAGCCCATCAGACTTCGTAACTATATAATAATAATCATAAATACAGTGGTATTAAAATCGTGTTTTTAATCTTAACTTAATAATTGGAAAATGGGAATAATAATGGGAAATCAATAGTAGACAGGATATCCAAGATATAAATGTTAATTTCAATCTGCGTATTAGAGTACGGAATACATAATAAGTACAATCATTCATGTAATACACGCATGTTAGAAACTGAGCACAATATTTATTTAAATCATTGAATCATTTTGAATTGAGCCATGGGCATTGCCATTTAATTTCTTGTTCATTTAATTGCACATGGGGCGTTTAGATGATGCTGAGTTTTAAATGAAAGATCAGTTTTAGGCAATATTTTATTTAATAATATGGTATTAACAACAATATTAGGTGAGATTACATTTGATGTGAAACTTTGAATGTATACTTTGCACACTGGGCTTCTAGGAGATAATTTCTTTGTCAAATATGGGCCTGAACGCCACATGCTAGTTTGTATAATGAACTCTACATTGGATCTTATGAGAATAAATTTCAAATACAGTCAAACTTCAGTTCAGTTCTGCTAGACATAAATGTACGTAGAAAAATTGAACGTTTATTGAAGAATAACTGAAATGAATGAGTCCACGAAACAACAAGTTTGATACTAAACATAAGAATAATAATGACACACGAAACATTAAAATGGGAATTTTTGGCAGGATCTCAGGTTTATTATGTAGCGGCTTTTATATCTTATACATAATCTTGTCTCATTCGATATCGCACATCCGTCATGTCTCTTCCGGTAGCATCACGAACCGAGGTCGTCCTCGAATGGAGCCCTCAAGCTGTTACTAGCGCGATACAGTGAATCACCTACATCACTGGTATACAAATCTGATCAACTCACATACGTGCACACATTACACACATGGTGGAAGGGTTTTTTTCCTTTATTCGAACTGAATCGAGTAGTTTAACTCGTTTTCACATCTGATATACATGTAAGCGTTTGTGAATCATGCAATTCCCATTGTATGATATGACGAATATATTTATGAATAGCTTAGAATAGTTTAGCTAGGTCAGATCGAGAATATCGACAACAGCCCAAGCCGAGGTGTGCCGTGCACCCTTGAGCTAGTTGTCTGAATAAAATCAGTTCGAAAAAAAAAACAATCTTGTGTTATTTCACTCTATATTTTAAAATATCTATGGTATTTCACGTAATATAGTTACTGTGCATAAGCGAACTAGGTGGAAAATAATACTACCACGGAGCATGCATTTTGAGATGCCATAAAAACTTAATTATTAACAAACCAAGTGGATATTTTAAAAAATAGTATACAAAATAAAATGTTACAATATACTGACCTGCATATTTACATCTAAAGCTCCGATACTTTTATCTTGTTCTAAGATCTTCATTCCGAAGGCTGGCAAATACCTTCCAGCATACGATTCACCAGCTATGAATAGTGGCGCTTTACGCAGTTCCGGGAACACCATCAGAAATTGTCTCAACGCATTGTACAAATGGCCGCCGCACTGTCAATGTGTGTCAAATTCAATATATTGCCAACCAGTGACAAGAATTGGGTGAATGCTTAAGACCATACGACATAATTGAAAACTTATAATTATCATTGTAAGAATAAATATATGATCATTATATGTATACACAATTCTTCCGTCCATATGTATGTGAATGAACTCTTTCTAAACGGATGGACAGATGTTGATAAAGTTTTTTTAGTGTTCTGATGGATTCAAGAATTGGCCCCGTGTGTGGCGCTGCGGTTGTAATTTAATTATCAAGTCAGGACAACGTCTGCCGGACTCGTTGGTATATTTATAAATGCTTATCCTTCTAATATTATACATTCGAAAGTGTGTTTATTTATTTACGCTATCCCGCTATAATATAACTACTCAACCGATTCATTCGCTATATTCTCCAATTTTGCATCCACGTTGTCAGAAATACAGAAAAAAATGTAGGATACCTTTGATTCAAAAATAAATGTACTATTAACGAGAGAGAGAGATAAAATCATCATATATATTAATACGTGAAGCCTAAACTTTGTATCCCTTTTTAATTGAATTGGGCGAACGGATGAACGTGAAATTTGGCATAGTTAAAGTTTATATGGAGGAGAAGTGCAGAAATCTATTTATTTTATATAAAATTTATTAGAAGCACATTAAATTAATTAAAATATGCATTCCTCACACTACTGCTTCAATTTTACACAACATATATACACATGTAAATAAAAAAGAGATTTCGACATCTGTCAATAAAGGACTTCAAAAAAAAGTTGTGAAGGAGGTTGCTATGCTCGACTGTATGTATTATTTTACTCTTACGTTCCAATTACCCTTTTTCATTCTACATTCTACAATGATATTATAACATAATACCCTTTCACAAAAGAACCCTAATAAAATTCAAACTGTATAAATTAAATGAACTATGGTCGAATGTCGACCTCTCGAATGTCGAATCAAATGTCGAATCATTAAAATCGGTTCACAATTGACTAAAATATCGATTAACATACATAAAAAAATACATACAACCGAACATAGTAACCTCCTCCTTTTTCGAAGTCTGTTAGAAAAAAGTCCTCTGTCAGCTTATCTGTTCGTGATAAAGTCAAAAACTACCATTTTCATTATGTTTTCACCAGTAGATAGAATGATAATTTGTGGGGAAGATTTAAGTATAATTTTCAAGGTTTTCAGTTTATTATCCGTCTCCGTCCGTATAACGTCTTCCGAGCCCGCTAGTTATCTGCCCGTAAAAGCCCCGTGGAAGTCGGTCCAACCAATTAGGAGATAGTAGCATATTGCGGATTAAGTCTTGAGTAACAAAATAAAATAGTCTAAGTTACTTCTTATGAGTTATCTGCCAGTGAAAGTCCCGTGAAAATTAGTTCAAGCATTACGGATATTCTACTGCAGCCGAAGGTGATTAAAAAATCTAAATTACTTTTTATGAGGTCTGCTATCTACCAGTGAATACCCCGTGAAAATCGGTCCAGCCATTTTGGAAATAGCCATGCGGACGAAACCGCGGACAAATAAAATAGAATATGTCAACCGCTATAATTTCGGCTATCTGACAGTAAAAAGTAAAATTCCCGTTAAAATAGGTCCAGCCGTTTTGGAGATTACCCGCAAAATAACTTCTTTTTTTACGTGCATTCTTAATATATGGTTAGTTAAATAGTAAAGCCAGAATTTTAATAAGATGTAATAGATAAGAATTGTTAGTGTAAATTTTCCTTAGGAGTTAGGAGGTAGACATATCCCATTGTAGATGTTTCTACCTAGGACTTTTCAATTAACACAATTCCGTGGTACATTATATTCAAGGATTTTATAAGATTTATCAAGTGTTAGCAATGTAAATGCCCGAAAAATCTATTAACAACTTTATGATTACGTTAAAGTTTGAGCACTTTTATTTAACATAAATGTAAATCTGTACGATTATAAGAGTGTAAATCTAAAGTGTCTGGACTTTTCCGAGTTTCGTGAAAAAAATTGTTGCAGGTAATCTATATATATATTAGAGATTCCCACCTATATATTGACTCATCACGATATCTCTGGAACCATAAGGCGTAGCGACTTGAAATATGGTAGGAATATTCCTTTCGACGAGTAGAGGTCAGCTAAGAACCGATTTTACGAAATTCCACCCACAAGGGGGGTTGCTGTGGGGTAATCAGGGCGGGACAACGTCAGCCGGGCCCGCTAGTAAGTAATAAAATACATTTCAATCATTTTTAGAAATGTCTGTCTGTTCGTATGAACACGCACCACTGCTAAAGTGATCACTTCAAATCATAAAGCATATCTTCGGGAGTAACATAGTCTTTGTTTCATTTAAAACGGTCCACTCTATCATAAGTATATATGTCGTAGTTTGAATGACGGCTCGAGTTAAGAAGAAGAGTTATGAGAGAAGAGTAGTAATCTTTAACTAATTTGGTTGAACGCGCTAATCTCACTGGTCCAATGGACAAATGGTATTTGAAAAATACTTTCAGTGTTAGATAGCGTATTTATTGAGAAACGCTATAGGCTATATATCATCACGCTAAGACCATTGGGAGCGGAGCAACAATGACGGATGTTTCTAAAATCATTTTTTTCCTGTTGACAGCTTCCGCTGCGTGTTAGCGGTAGCCCAAAGTAGCAATTTCACGCGGACGAAGTCGCGGTCACAAGCTAGTTGAAAATATAAACTTTCCTGAAAAAAATCGTAGATGAAGACCATATCATAACCCGTTATGTCGATAAAAAGAATTAAAGGTAACACACTGACAGAAAGGAATAGCAACTTTTTTTTATAATATTGATTGTAATTATCAATGATTATGACAAATTTTCCACTTTCTACAATATTATATTAACTTATTCTCACCTTTGATATTCATAGTATCCCGATCGTACTGAAACGGCCCCATTTCATAGAAAAGGCCTATGAGGCTCGTAGCACCAGGTCCACCCTGCAGCCAGATGATCCAAGGAGTTGTATCGACGGGCTTGTTGGCAACAGGAAAATACCAGAAAAACGTATTCGAATCGTATCGTTCGTCTATCGTGAGAAAGCCCGAATAACTAGTGATATTGATAAAGAACTTCGGATCGACGCTAGCCGCTTTCCGCGCATCTTCTGTTCGGTTCTGATTAATTAACGGGGTTAGTAACAAAGCTGGTGAGGCTAGTGTTTCTAAGATACTGAAAATAAGCAGACATGACCGTTTGAAATAGCTTGAAAATAGTCCCCTTATCTAAAAAAAAAACTAGTTTAGCAACAAAGGTTAATGATTTTCATATCTATTTCAAAATTAAACATAATTTCCCTAATATCTAACATTTACTGAAATCCAATCAAATCAAAAATACTTTATTCAGTTTAGGTTAGGTTCTGAAAACAACCCACTCATCGAGAAGAACCGGCAAGAAACTCGATCGGGTACATCTTTTTAACATATATATATTTCGAATACATTACAAGTTACAATACCGTTTTTGGTAGATGCACAGAGAGGAGTCAATTCCAGACATCATCATCGTTCACATATTGATCCACTCTATAATAGCCTTTCGACACTAAAACCTGCTTGACATGGCGCTTAAATTTACAGTCCGGCAAATTCGTATTATGTTTTGGGACTTTATTGTAAAACCTAACACTATTACTGGTTTTGCTAATAGTCCAGTCATTATAGTAAGTTCACCTCGGAATTCGAGGTACCCAGGTGTAAGTCTGTAAATACTTGTATATTAACACTCTAAAAGTTGTCTCAAAACCTACATATAGTAGGATGTACGCAACTATTAAATTTCAAGGTCAAAGGTCACACAAATCGGTATTTGCACTTTTTTTTGTAAATATCTCATTTCCTATGGGATTTTTGCTATTTGTATTCATTATCAATATTGTGGAATACAAAATTCTGTACAAATTTGATAATAAACACAAATAGCAAAAAACCCATAGGAAATGAGACATTTACAAAAAAGCGCAAAAAAACGATTTTTGTGACCTTTGACCTTGAAATTCAATAGTTGCGTACACATATGTAAGTTTTGAGACAACTTTTAGGGTGTCTATACAAGTATTTACAGACTTACAGCTGGGTTCCTGGAATTCCAAGATTCTTACCTAATTTAAGCTTAAATGACTGGACTATAATTCTGAAACATGGGACGAACACTTTGTTTCTAGTATTTAGATCATGCCGGTACTTTACAAAATGCAGGTTTTCAACGTTTTTACGGACATACATTATATTATCAATTACTGCTAATGGTACAAGGATTTATTTGTCCATGATGATTGCCATCGAGCAACCCAAATCGTGAATAAATAAAGAAAATATCATTTTATTAACATTCTGAATAATTAATTGCAAATAAACTAGTTAAAACCAACAGTGTCATCATTCAGGTAGATTCCGTTTTAATGTTTCGTTTAATCTAGGAATAGATAATACTAACAGAAAATCGTTATAAAAATATATACTTTATGCGAAAGATATATATGTTTCTAAATAGCCAAGAAATAGTTCTCAAGTAAATAATTACGAAATAAAATATCTAGTAGATCATACAGTACCCAGTTGATTTGGCATGTCGGAGAGAACTTTTAAGAGCTGGTTAGATTTCGTTTCACATTATCTTGGTTTATCGCAGCCATTATGATGTCTAATAGAGAGATCACTTTACTAAGTTGAAGCAAGCCATTCTTAGCCAGCCATCTCTCTCATCTTCCTAACATACTGTTCCAAATATTGGGTTAACTTGATAAATTGTATCATTTAATTAATGTATATCCTTGTAATAACTTAAACTAAAGCATGTTAATTGTCATATTTACTAACAGTAAATAAGAGATAGGCATTATACCTTACAATCATTTGTTATTTACTTATCATATATATTTAATAAATGTTATTTTTAAAATTAATTTATTGTTAATAATGATATATTTCTGATTTCCCAATTGTCATAATTATATCAAATAACATATAAAAGTATTACATATATTTATTGCAATTCACAATACATATATAAGATGTATTGTTTAATAATTTGTATTCCTAGAATTGGCTACTATTATATATATGCACTAGCGGGCCCAGCGGACGTTGCCCTGCCTTAATAATAAAAAAAATCATAAAAGTCAACCGCTGCGCCACCTACCGGGTTCAATTGTGAATCTAAACCATTCTCAGATCCACAGGAACATGCTAATGAGCCACGATTTTGAACTTTATTAAATGCCAGATAAACATACAAGTTATTTGTTCCATATTTTGACGCGTGTGTTGTTTCCAAAGTTGCTACGATAGGATTTTTACTGGATTTGGATGGATTAAAATGAACTGCTTACAAAAAACATATACCTACCCTTATTAGACGTATTTGACTACATCATACATTAAGATGGTCAAAAAAGATAAAATTGAAACAAATTACAACATAAAAATTAAAATAACACAAACACAAGTTGTAAACAATCACATAAACAAAACAAATGAATAATGAAGTAAACAACATCGATAATAATGTGTATAAACCTATGACCATTTACTTTCTATAATTAACAGTATGTCCAAAATTGATAGATATTATTTACTTTTAGTATGATAAATAAGTATTCTTAAAATGTATTGTTATTTATTTGTGTCTTTGTAATTAATATTGTTTGGTTAATATATCTATACTAGCAGGCCTGGTGGACGTTGTCCTATCTTGATAATAAAGAAAGTCCTACATTCAAACAATTCAAATTAAATTCAACCACAGCGCTATCTACAGAGCCCAATAGTGAAACTAAACTATTCTCGGATCTACTGGAATACACACAGACTTTCGTCAAAATCGGTCCAACCGTTTAGGAATTCAGTGACATACAGAAGAAATTTATACATAAAGATGTTATATTTATTACCTTTTTTTTACTGTAATTTAACATATACTAAATAACTGGCTTTTATCCGGTTACTATTTTATAAATTTTAGCACATCTAATTCTCCGAATGTGAAAATTAATTAATAAGAGCTGACAATAAATAGAAACACAGTTTTGAATATTTTTTTAAATTTTTTATTATTCTTAAATTTATTGTTGATAACTTTTATAGCCTATCAATTTCAAAACAATATATACTCTAATAAAAAAAAGTTAAATAAAACTTGTTGTAAATAAACCAATACAACATTTTATTTTAGAATTTTTGAAAGTATTTTTTATAGCTTATCAAATTAGTACTGATATATATTATAATAAGATATCTAGACATAAAGAACGTTAGGACTGTACAATGGAAAGTATAATTAAAAAATTAGGTAGGGTTTGTGATGTAGGGATAAATTTAAAGTACATGTCTCAGTACCGCTTGTTGTTTTCAAATAAACATGTGGGGCCTTATTACAAAAACAAAAATGAATACGGGTTTAACAGGAGTTTTACTAAGCATTGCCTAAATTTTAAGATCTAGTTGAACACATGCTTATAATACTTTATTACAAAAGCGTGTCCAAGTGGTCTCTAGATTACCATTTTTATATAAGTAACTCTGAATAGTATTTATTCAAATCAATCTCATTCAAAAATGTTCCATTACATACAGATATTTTGCAAACTATTTCAATTTAACATACAGAAGAAATGTATATATAACGAAGATATATATTTCTAAATTAATTGCTATGAGCATGACAATCAATATATTTCAATTTGAATTAAAATAACAATGGTACCTTATAATTGCAAAAAAGTATGAATTACAAATGTATAAACCTATGACCATTTACTTTCTATAATTAACAGTATGTCCAAAATTGATAGATATTATTTACTTTTAGTATGATAAATAAGTATTCTTAAAATGTATTGTTATTTATTTGTGTCTTTGTAATTAATATTGTTTGGTTAATATATCTATACTAGCAGGCCTGGTGGACGTTGTCCTATCTTGATAATAAAGAAAGTCCTACATTCAAACAATTCAAATTAAATTCAACCACAGCGCTATCTACAGAGTTCAATATTGAAACTAAACAACTCTCGGATCTACTGGAATACACACATACTTTCGTCAAAATCGGTCCAACCGTTTAGGAGTTCAGTGACATACAGAAGAAATTTATACATAAAGATGTTATATTTATTACCTTTTTTTTACTGTAATTTAACATATACTAAATAACTGGCTTTTATCCGGTTACTATTTTATAAATTTTAGCACATCTAATTCTCCGAATGTGAAAATTAATTAATAAGAGCTGACAATAAATAGAAACACAGTTTTGAATATTTTTTTAAATTTTTTATTATTCTTAAATTTATTGTTGATAACTTTTATAGCCTATCAATTTCAAAACAATATATACTCTAATAAAAAAAAGTTAAATAAAACTTGTTGTAAATAAACCAATACAACATTTTATTTTAGAATTTTTGAAAGTATTTTTTATAGCTTATCAAATTAGTACTGATATATATTATAATAAGATATCTAGACATAAAGAACGTTAGGACTGTACAATGGAAAGTATAATTAAAAAATTAGGTAGGGTTTGTGATGTAGGGATAAATTTAAATTTTCATACAAAGTTGGATCAAAGTATCAGCGTGAAAGTATCGGTATCAAAATATAAGTATTCGACTTCAAAAGGTGTCGATACTTTTACGTGTCCCTATTCATTAATATTTTGATACCGATACTTTCACGCTGATACTTTGATCCAACTTTGTATGAAAAGAAACGGCAATTAGTATCGATTATTTATCTCTCACAAAAATATCAAGTTCATACTTCATGTAGCGTTGTGTTGTTATTTTATTTGATATCAATGCCGAATGGTGAAATTATATAAAAGGGAGACCGTTTCAGAAAAGTCAACATGCTTCACAACTTCAAGCTACAGTGTTTCAATATTGAAACTAAACAACTCTCGGATCTACTGGAATACACACATACTTTCGTCAAAATCGGTCCAACCGTTTAGGAGTTCAGTGACATACAGAAGAAATTTATACATAAAGATGTTATATTTATTACCTTTTTTTTACTGTAATTTAACATATACTAAATAACTGGCTTTTATCCGGTTACTATTTTATAAATTTTAGCACATCTAATTCTCCGAATGTGAAAATTAATTAATAAGAGCTGACAATAAATAGAAACACAGTTTTGAATATTTTTTTAAATTTTTTATTATTCTTAAATTTATTGTTGATAACTTTTATAGCCTATCAATTTCAAAACGATATATACTCTAATAAAAAAAAGTTAAATAAAACTTGTAAATAAACCAATACAACATTTTATTTTACAATTTTTGAAAGTATTTTATAGCTTATCAAATTAGTACTGATATATATTATAATAAGATATCTAGACATAAAGAACGTTAGGACTGTACAATGGAAAGTATAATTAAAAAATTAGGTAGGGTTTGTGATGTAGGGATAAATTTAAAGTACATGTCTCAGTACCGCTTGTTGTTTTCAAATAAACATGTGGGGCCTTAACGACTTTTATTCATAGTTAATTAGCCTATTAATTATATCGACAAAACTACACGCGTCTTTTATGTCATTTTTTTATATTTATTTTCACTAACACTTTACGCTATAGTATCCTATGTATAAATTGAATTTTAGTAACAGCGTAAAATCGACATATCCCGCAGAACAGCAATTGTAGCATAAATTAAATAGTAGTAAAGGGCAATGACGTAACTATACTATTAAAAACCGTGGTAAATTCATCGGATAGGGCCGCCCTCAAGGTAAATAAGTGTTGCAACAGTGCAGCGCCGTACCGTACCGTTTTTTATATAAGTAACTCTGAATAGTATTCATTCAAATCAATCTCATTCAAAAATGTTCCATTACATACAGATATTTTGCAAACTATTTCAATTTATTAATTATATTTCTGTTTAGATTTACTCATTATACATTAAATTGGTTATCATTATTGTGATATTTTAGTAAAAAGAAAGTGATGTATAAAATAAGCAATTTAAAACATTTATATATTATGTTAAGTATGTGTCAGTGCATAAGGTGGAACAACAGTATAATGACAAATTCACTACACTATCAGATGTTAATAGTGTCATATAGTAGTAGTTATGGTACTCATGTATCTCTAAAATTGTTTAATTTATTTATTTGAGCCAATGTAATAATACCAATGAAATTAACAATTTATTATGAAATATCTTTTACCCCTTAATTAGAACACAATAAATCACAACAATAACATAAGAACTGTCAACTTAGACACTTGTCTAAGTCTAACACTTGTTAGAGAATTTTCAATTTAAATAATGCCAATCTGTAAACAAGGGTAAGACACTCTTTGTAATCAAACTTTTTATAAGTAAGAGTTCAATGCATATTTAACTTTTTTGTAATAACATTGAGAGTGTCTTAGTTATGCATAGGTAAATGAATATTTTTAGATAATTAAAACTGAATGAAGATGAAAGTATGATTTTTATGAGAAAGCATCAGAAAATGATATCATAACTAAGAATCTGATAACATATTCACAAGTTCATAAAATAGTGATTATTATGTCTCTAATCAATATATTATTAGACAAAATTTAAGCAGATCTCCAGTCACTTATTCCAATATCTCGTTTTGTATAAGGTATACGAAATCTTCCATGTTAGAGACAATGAGTCAATAAGTAGATAACATTTTATCAAACTAATGATTAATGAGCCACGATTTTGAACTTTATTAAATGCCAGATAAACATACAAGTTATTTGTTCAATCTCTTGACGCGTGTGTTGTTTCCAAAATTGCTACGATAGGATATTTACTGGATATAAAATTAAATGCTTACAAAAAACATATACCTACACTTATTACACGTAATTGACTACATCATACATTAAGATGGTCGAAAAAGATAAAATTGAAACAAATTACAACATAAAAATTAAAATAACACAAACACAAGTTGTAAACAATCACATAAACAAAACAAATGAATAATGAAGTAAACAACATCGATAATAATGTAGATACTCACTTTATAACTAAAAACAATCCAATAACGACTTTCATTTCGAAATATCATATATTAAACACCCATCAATTTTGTAAATACCTCTTTTACACACATTTACGAGCCGACAATATAAAAATGTAAGCTCGACCACAGACTTATATTATAAGAAGCTCGTGAAGATAATGAATAGGGACACGTAAAAGTATCGACACCTTTTGAAGTCGAATACTTTTATTTTGATACCGATACTTTCGCGCTGATACTTTGATCCAATTTTGTATGGATAGAAACAGCAATTAGTAACAATTATTTATCTCTCACAAAAATATCAAGTTCATACTTCATGTAGCGTTGTGTTGTTATTTTATTTGATATCAATGCCGAATGGTGAAATTATATAAAAGGGAGACCGTTTCAGAAAAGTCAACATGCTTCACAACTTCAAGCTACAGTGTAATGTGAGCTAGTCATCAAAGTGTAGCCAAACAAATCCATCACATTAACTTTATATGAAATCTTCAATATTTTAAGAAAACTTTTATTTAGTCATGTCTAAAGTGGTTCTAAGTGTAAGTAGTCTGTTTTACCCTAAATTGTATAAGTAATGTTTTATATTTAAACATGTTTTTTTTTTTCATTATCATAATATACGGGTAGTAATTTATACAACACTACCAACTGCCCGCGGCTCCACACGCCTTTTTTTATGAACTAATTATTTTAGTTTGTTAAAATGTGAATACCTTATAATGTCTAAAACTATTGCTGATCATTTTAATATCTATCAATTTTTTAAATATTCTCTGTGTATAACAAAGTGGGTTGAGATAAAAAAAATATTATTATGTTTTTTAATATGTTATCGATATTTTTATTTCATCTATTTTGGAATGACTTTTATTCATAGTTAATTAGCCTATTAATTATATCGACAAATCTACACGCTTCTTTTATGTAATTTTTTTATATTTATTTCCACTAGTACTTTACGCTACAGTATCCTACGTATAAATGGAATTATAGTAACAGCGTAAAATCGACACATCTCGCAGAACAGCAATTGTAGCAAGACTTAAATAGTAGTAAAGGGCAATGACGTAACTATACTATTAAAAACCTTGGTAAATTCATCGGATAGGGCCGCCCTCAAGGTAAATAAGTGTTGCAACAGTGCAGCGCCGTACCGCACCGCGTCGCGTCAACAAGGGCGCGTCATTCTATTGCCACGTACCGGATGCGTTCTAAAACTATAAATTATAGGTGATGTTTATATTTTTTATAATACCGTTCAAATAATGATACTTTCTTTTGTTTAATGTTATATATTTTAGACAATATATTGAAGTAATTGCATAAAAAGCTAATCGTTTTTTGTAATAATAGATATTAGGACTCTTGTGGTTGCAGCCCACATAGGCTAGTACGACGCGAGGCCGCGGTACTTCCAACTAGGGCCGGGATGTTCAGCATTTTGCCTGTCATACACTCTATTGTTACGATATTGATACATTATTACGCTACGATCGATGGGGTTGAAGAGTTCTTGTGTGGTGGCCACGCACTGAAAGACGGATGACACACGTACTGACCCACCTATAAGGTGGACCGACGAACTAGTGTATGTTACGGGATCATGCTGTATGCGAAGAGCCTAGAATCGACCATTTGGTGCAATCTTTGGGGGAGGCCTATGTATAACTATAGACATACTTCATTTAAGTGATAAATACAATAAAAATACTTAATAAAGATTATTATTATTATATTCTAATTATTATGTAAGGTAATGTTAAGGTTAACGTTTAAAGTAAGAAATTGGATTCTTGTGTGAAGGAAAGTGTTATTGTCTAAGTCAATTACTAGCCAAACTGGGTCAAATCCAATAATAAATTCTATACTCTTTTCTAACTCTTTTCATTCGGCGCCTAATACCATAAATAAACATCTTTATATATAAATTTCTTCTGTGCGTGTGTATGTCACTGAACTCCTCCTAAACGGCTGGACCGATTTTAATAAAACTTTGTGTGCGTGTTCCAGTGGATCCGAGAATGATTTAGATTCACAATTGGATCCGGTAGGTGGCGTTGCGGTGGACTTTTAGGATTTTTTTTATTATCAAGGCAGGATAACGTTCGCCAGGTCCGCTAGTATTTTTATAAAGATATACAAGCACAGCCGAATTAAATCAGTGCGATACTTGTAATTAATATTAAGAACCGTTTATTTTTTGGAAAGTGTGCCTATATAATAATATATGTGTCCTATATATATCTGTATATATGTGTATCTATTTTTTTAAATATCTTTTGTACTTTATGGCTTAATAGATATAATAAATTTTCGAAGACGAATGAGAGAACGTTCTCATGTACGCGATCGGTTTAGCGCTGACATTAATTAATTGTTAAGAAATTACACATACAGTGAGTTTGTAACTACTGTGATTATTAACGAAGACATTAGAATTATTATGCTTATTTATTATATTGTGAAATAAACAAAGATACTAGTACTATATTCGTCTATATAAATGGTCTTAAGAAACGTGTAACATTTTAAATATCCTCAGTTAGTACACACCAATGCAGTGTAGTATTAATGGTAGACGATCCGAGCAAGACTATTACTTAGAATGTTGCCTTGCATGCAAATTTCATGAATTCATACTAACTCTTCAAGCGTGCTAACTGACTTCTTCTTTTGTTTACCCTTATCTCACATAAGTAGGGTCGGTACAACATGTTTGTTATGTTGTGGTATATGATTTGGCTTAATTTTTACGATCGGCCGCCTGCCTGACATCAACTCTCCTTGGGATTATTGTACCACTGTATTTATGATTATTATTATATAGTTACGAAGTCTGATGGGATCTTTCAGACTTACAATTTGTCCGTAGTCTTTGGCTTTGCTAGGCTATTTATAGTGTTAAAAACGTTCCGGTTAAAAACGGAGTTCTTCAAGATTATGGTTTGCTTGCTATATTGCCATTTTTATGTAGATAATAGAAAACTAGTCAACTTTAGACTATTCCCGAGGACTGCATTTTCAGGGTGCTTTTAAGGATTCGTGGTTTCAGAGTTTTCTCAGTAATAATAATATAATATTAGATACAATAAACTATTATAATAAACAATATGAAGAATAGACTAGAAAAATAAATTCAAATAAAACGACATGTCTGTTTCAATCTAACTAATGTCTTACATGTATAAATTTATGTGTATAATCAAATATATGCGTATGTGTATTTAGGATCACATAATTTAACCAAAAATGGCCCCTCATAGAACCTATTTACCTTCTATGTATGTAAGCAGATGTGAGGTACAGTCTTATACGCGTTGTCAGATACTGAATGCTGTGTCACTGTTCACGCAAACAGGGTATTCAAGAGTTCCATGATGGAGAATGAGAAGTCGTTTACCTGAAATGTCAGTCGTATTTATGAATTTCTCCAATAATAGTCGACTAACGACGAACGATAAACCATTCAAGATAACAAAAAAATTATGTATGTACTTATCTACGCTCGTAGGAAGTCATAATTCTTTAGCCAAAAAATATATTTAATGCAATTGTTAATGTTATTTTAAAGGCTTCGAAATTAATTTTCTATGTGTCGATATACAGAATTAAGTAAAATACCAAAGCAAAATAAACTATTTATAAAATAATTTATAGTGTAAACAAATAATAATACATACCGACAGTTAACCTCAAATCTATAAACCCACTTAAAAAGTTTGTAACATAAATAACCACTTTTGTCACGGAGACTCACAATATATTATAATTCACCAAATTCACATTTATATTTATGTATAACTATATTTTTTATCCCTACTGATATAAAATACGTGTTGTAGATTCATATTAATTTGAATAACCTTGAATATAGTTATCAGTTCTTACGAAAATTTGACAGACGAATACCGGCCAACTTCATGGCGTCACTTTTAGGTGTCGAAGCGCGCGCGTATTGAAAAGATTCACTCTCATCATTTTTCCCAATCGCGCCAAAAGAAGTATAACTTGAAAAACAACAAAACAGTCTATTATGACAACACTTTTTATTAAATTAAAAAATATATCTTACATTAAAATATTTGACAATATAAATATATTGGCTAAGATCAAACTTATTTACACAAAACTGCTTGTAATTAAAGGACTAGGTTATTTTTTACGGTAACTGAACACAGTCACGTCGTTTGTGTAAATATCAAACCATGGAGAGGACACCAGCCCTGGTTGAGGTCTCATCGACTGGATTGTAGAAGAAAGCTTCGTTTCGTCTCTTCCACCTCAAACCGTACCACACACCGCCGCCTATACCAACTAATAGAATCACATTCAACAGTAAACTAATCACAAGTCCTGCATTAAAACTTGATTCTTGTACTCGTATTGTTTTAACATCTTCTTCCTCTTCATCAGGAGTGTACTTTGAGGAAACGATGTAATTCGGTGGAGCGGGCAGATCGATTCCACGAATGAAATAGGAGACGAGATTCAACATCTCCTCTGGCTTATCCATGAGTACGAGATGACCGGCACCTCGGACTAATACCTCTGTTAAATGCCCACCGCTTTTCACATATCTAAAATATAGAATACAATAATAAATAATAGGCGGCACAGCAAACCAATGCACCATCTGTCACGTCACGCCCGAATTCTATTTTATCACAGCAAAACTTGCTACGTTTTCAATAAGTAATAATCGGACCAGAGTGAAATCTATCAATTTTTTTTGGCACCAAATTATGGAATTTGTATGTATCGTTAACATGCCACCTACTGGATTCTAGTATAGTTATATACGATCGAATTAACAATGAAAGCATTATTTTTACATTATACTGTTAATCAAAATATTAGTTATGCAAATTTTACACAATATCTCTTCCATAAGCATTGCGATTGGAAAACGCAAAAGTTTAATATATTTGTGATAACGAAATACCGAATTCGACAATGATGCATAATATCTTGTATGTCAAAGGTGCTTCAGGTGCTTTTGACTAAAACAAAAATCGGATAAAACTTGAACGGTTTTATAACAAAAAAGTTAATATGTATTAAATACTTGCTTTAAAAAGGTTTCGAATTAAATGCACCGCGCTCGCCAGAGGCAAGTTCACGTTATCCTTTTTCGCATGTCTAACCTAACGTAACCAAAGCGAGACAAAAGAGCAAGATGGCGAACATTCAGCAACGGTGGTGCATTTGTTTGTAGTCTGCACGTTTATCGAAGTAGGTTTAATTTACTTTTATTTATTTATTAGAAAAGTAGCCGATTATATTATAACGTGGTTATACCTCAACACAGTAAAATCTCAGTGACTGAATTGTCTTAAGTAAAGGTTGAGAAACTATATCAACAAATGTTGGCATATTAATTAATTACCCAGCAATAGTGTTGTTGTACCACCAAGGTATACGGGTTGCTTTTATGAAGTGCTCTCTGTAAAGCCATTTCCAATGTCGTCTGCGAGCCTGGGCATTCTGTACGCACGGCGCAGACATGTCCAACTGGCCACTGGAAATAACATATTATTATATTCTGTTACAACCTAACGTCATCTCTGATCACCGTCATCTGTTTTCTGACGCCTAGATTCATTAGTTAGCTTATCAAACAATTGAAATCTTATAAAACACATGCTGCTTCCCGCGACTTCATCTGCGTTGTTTATTATCTCAATTGTTTTGTTATATCGCAAAGGGATTATTAGACAGCGTTTTCGACGAAAACTCCCAGGCGGTACAAAAATCCTGACAAATTGTATATTTAAACATTCCTTGTGAGACAAAAATTTGCTCTGCAGTTTTTGAGTTAAAAGACATACACGTTCATTTTCAAATAAAAGTGAAATCGCCCGACGCTCATTGAGACACAAAATTTTGCTCATATAATGATTTTTTTTTATATCATAGGAGACAAACGAACTGGTGGGTCACCTGATGTTAAGTGATGACCACCGTCCATGGACAGTTGCAACACCAGAAGAGTCGCAAGTGCGTTGCCAGCCTGTGTTTGGGCGAGAGGAGTGGAGATGGAGGAGGGGGAAGGGAGGTGGGCCTCCGGCGCTCTCACTGACCGAACGAAATGCATCAATGCAAGCACTGTTACTTCACGTCGGTTTTCTGTGAGAGGGTGGTACTACCCCGGGCAAGCCGACCCATTCATACTGAAACCAGTAATAGCTTCAGCGTGGCTCTACCACCTTCAAAAAGTAAGTGTAAGTGATTAGGTACTAATGAACGATTTTTGAAAATGTATCCCCTAAAGTACTTAAATAGGATATAAAAAACAGGTTGTTTCAAAAAATGTTGACCACTAAAAATCACATTGAACCCATCACTGTAACCGAATCTGCTTAGAACATAACCACTGCAAGTCCGCAGATGTTTTCTCAAAGGAAAGTATGGCCACAATCACCACGCCAACCCACGATGTATCAGCTCCGAGAAATCCACAGTTATATATTTTCCCATATAGAAGTACTATAAAAGCATATCTCAGATTGATGTTTCCTTAGGTTATTTTTAATTATACGCGAATTCCGAAAAATTCGTTGGTAATGCCGGGGTTCAATCCTGCGGACCTAGAATTGAGATTCCACCGGTCAAAACAATCGACAAACACAACTTGAACCCATGATTAGTATAAAAAAAATTGAAGTGAATCTAAAAAACAAGAAATAAGCATACATTTGAAACTTACCAGTAAATTAGTATCTTGTAATGTTCCAATAAAGTCATTACGTGTGAACTGATATCACTCACAAAGTCCGGAATCAATTTGTCATGGACGGTAGCATTTGAAAACGTGAACGGCAAGGAGCCGACGTGAATCGCCTGTCTAATTTCTTTCCTCTCCAGAAACATTCTAAAATCTTTCAACTGTTCCAAAAAGTCATCTTTAAGCACGTTGAACATTTGCAACTGAAGCGTTAAATCTGTCAGATTATCAAGCAATTTAGTCCGGAGCTGAAAGGAATATGCAGGTAATTAATACACATCTCACTATCACCATTTTCTTACCCTTAGGGTAGACTGTGTACGGTTGAAAAGGTGGACGGTTGAAACAAAGTGAATATCTCGTGATAAGGTTAGAGGTACAAGGAAGTACGACCCGGGCGACAAGTCGAAACACGAATTTTAGTATTAGGTCGCTCTTCGGGAACTGTGCATGTGTATAGGTAGCCCCATTGTGATTTTTGAAGGAAAAGTAAGTATTTTCGTACTTACATTTTTGCAATTATTAAGATTTTGTTTAAAGTTAGAGTATTGAGAGTTTTGTTTCGTTTTAATTGAAGTTTTAAGAATATTGCTGTATGGTTAGTTTTTATTTAAATTTATTATATATAATTTATAACCCCACCTAAGTAGGGTCGGAACAACATCTTTTCGTTTATCTCCCCTACCATATGTAATTTCATTTTTCACGCCTCTTATACACACATTTTTCACACAATCTATCTATAACTTATTCAATCTTCCTATGCTCTTATATCCATACATATTAGTACTTAAAACTGTTCTAGTTACATGGTTTTTATCTCTCATCATGATATGTTCATACCATACTAACATGCCAATCTTCAACTTATCTGATACAGATATCATTTTGAAACTTCATCTCATATACTCATTGTTAATGTTATCCATTCTAGTTACCACATCCATTCTGCCATTCGCCAAGCATTGGCTTGTATTGTATTGACAAACTTAACAAAACTACCGATGATTTGATTACACTAAACACACCTTAATTGGGTAAAAATGTGGTATTATTGAAATAACGATTGTAATTCTATATAATTAATAACTTAATCAAGGATAGAAATGAGTATTAGCTGAATTGGATTGAACTGAATTGGAACTGGCCACTTAGATTAAGAATAATTAAATTATAATTACAACATTTGAAAATGGAACTCTTTGGCTTTAAAATGTGGTTGTTTCATGTATCTGTTACTTGTTTTTCTTTACTTTTTGTCACTCATTTGAGAATGTTGAAGAATATAAAAAATATGTTACCGAGGTCACCACCAACGAGCGACATAAATGTTTCCAAAATGGATTTATTCATATGACAAAGTACATTGAAGGTAAAGCAGAATAAAAATTAATTCATTTTTAACCACTCATAGTATTTTTTTCTTATAAATTCTGAATTTTTTTTTTTAATTTTAATTTAAAACACCGCAAAATAGTTTTCAGATTATTAGATCGACTAATTACTATTTAAATACCTATGTAAATTAATTCAGGAATCGCTGCGGTTTTCAAAATATCCGGTCCCCCCCTTTTTTTTTTCGAACTGACTACGCTATTGACCAAGCAAGGTCTTAACGTTAATTCACCTTCATCTAGCGATTTAAAAATACGTTATGTTCCGTGTGGCAGTAATTTAGAATAATTTTACACATCGTTGACTTTCATGTATAATTGGCACATAGGAGATACATAAAAATCCATTTAAATATAGGTATTCATCATCATAATTTGTATAAATTTCCATACAATTTGTAATATTTTACGTGTACAATGACATCACTGCGAATGACTGTAGATAGTCAATTCAAAATTGCTAGAATCCACACAAATCACATTCCATCATATCACGTCAAATCACATTTACATTCTCACTGAGACCAAAAACAGTTTTTTAGGTAATAGTGTTAGGTTTTATAACAGAGTCCCAAAACACATTACCGATTTGTCGGATAGTGAGGTCAAGAACCGCATCAAGCGGGTTTTAATATCTGAAGGCTATTATAGAGTGGGTCAATATGTGAACAATTGTGACGTCTGGAAATGATGCCCCTCTCTGTGCATCCGCTAAAAAGGAATGTTTTGTAAAAATATATAACACGAAGAGATAAACTAGATCGAGTCTCTTTCCGGTTCTTTTTGATGATTGGGTTGTTCTCCGAACCGGTGATAGCTTTGACGTTCATAAGCGCCTTCTCAGGGCCTAATAATATAAAGTATATTTTGATTAAAAAAATAATAATCTGATATCGCAATAAAACGAAACTCATGAAACGAAATAGCCACTGTGACAAGTTTTTATTAGGGAAGCTGTAATCTGCTGTAATTAGCTTCAAATATTCTATAGTATCTTTGACATCACACTTTTGTTTTATCGCGGAGTACCAGAAGACTGATTGTTTTTTTTTATTGTAGCTCGGCAAAGTGACTGCACGGTGCCTGATGTTAAGCACAATACAATCTAAAAACAACCGCGACCACCGAGAGATACGCCCTCCTCCGGCGGTCGTCGCTGTCATGCCGGCCTGCGTAAATGTCTCTTCACGTTACGCTTGAAGGACCCCATGTTATAGGAAGGAGGGAACACACTAACCGGGAGATTGTTCCACAGCTTCACGGTACAAAGCTTGATTGTGTCAAATATCTCAGTGTGGAATTTAGAGCATTGGAAGGGAGGTCAAAAGAACTTTAGAACATCACATTAGCGGTCATCACAATATATTTTTTTAATAAACAAAAACAACACCTGTACTAACAAAGAGATAGGTCACATTCACGAAACACGTTTTCATATCATAAAATTTAATAAACGTATTCCTCGTTTTTCTTTAAAATTGTTAGGAACCTTTAATTATTTATTGTCCAAAGATATCTTAAGGCTAGTACAATGAAATCAGACTTAATAATTTCATGCCGTAAGAGCGTATTCATTACACATTTTATTAATTGATATTATATTTAAAAAAAAAGATTAGACATACAAAACTACGGGCTATTTCTAAAGCCATCGACGCTCTGATCCATGCCTAAAGGCTAAAATGGAAATGGGCGGGCCATGTGGCGAGACTACAAGACGACAGATGGACCAACCGACTCACTGCGTGGACTGGTCTAAAAGGAAAAAGACGCATAGGAAGACCCCACACGAGATGGCAAGATAATATCAAAAGAACAGCGGGCCCAGACTGGAGGAGGCCTTCACCCGAACAGGGGTTTTTGCAAAAAATAAATAAAAGAATAGTCATAAGATTTTTTCTTGCTCATGATTATTATGTAAATTTATGTTTAAGTTCATGTTTAATTTGTAAGACATATAAGGCTTTTTTATTTATTTTTTATTTTATTATTATAGTTTTAAACATCATCATTTTCAATAGTGGACATGAATAAGTATCAAATATATATTTTTTATGCCAAAGGGCTGCTGCCCAGGCAGACGGCAAGTATCAAATACATTTTTTTAATGTCCAAGGGCTACTGCCAAGCCAGACGGCCCATATGATGTTAAATGGTTACCGTCGCCTATGGATAACTGTTACACCAGGGGCATCACTGTTATGTTTCCAACATTGAAGAGTGTTTTTTTTAATATAAAGAATAATAGAAATATTAATTCATTACTAGTGGTCGCCTAGTGGTCGAGATTCGAACATAATTCATTTTGACATTCAATAAGACCGAAGAGAATAATTATTATTTCAGTGATTTCATAAATTTACTAAAGATAAATTATTAATAATTAATGTATAGAATGAACTTACGTATTATATTATTTTAAAATTAACCTACAATTTGACCAGTTAATTGCAAAGGGCATGTGAGGTATGGAACGTAAGTCATGTTAAAAATATTAAACGTAGGATGGAAAAAGGTAATTGGAACGTAAGAGTAAAATGACGGATAGCGAAACGTCTTTTTCATTGTCATGTTGCGTGTCATTCAAGCAGTAGTGTGAATAATGTATATTTTAATTAATTTTATGTGTTTTAATGCATTTTATTTTAAAAAAATAGCTTTGTGCACTTCTTCTCTACATAAACTTTAATTATGCTAAATTTCAAGTTCATCCGTTCGCGCAATTCGCTTAAAAAGGGGTACAAAGTTTTGGCTTCACGTATGAATATATAAGATATTATAGAAATATAAATTAAATATTTGACGGCAGTAATAGAAGATTAATTTATAGAAAAAGAAAGTATAATATACTTATAAAAGAGTTATTTGCTTTAGTTTTAAACTAAGAATAAAAGTAACTCAAAAACACATAACTCACAGAATACGCTGAATCCGCATCCCCTTTTCTAATAGCTTCTGTATAAGAATCTTGTAAGGGTTTGAGAGCGAGCGCGCCTTGTGTATCGATCAAGCCCCATTGCTGATACACCGTGATGTAGTCCGATATGCTGTCACGGTTCAACACAGGGTTACCCATTATTATACCCTGTAATTATATGAAATAAACATCTGATTCATATTCATTACCTCGATCATTAGACAAGCTTCGGGGTTTTGCGTTTTGATATATTTCAAATAGAGTCAAGTTTCAGGTCAATTCTTTCACGTTTTCATTAAGGCTACTGTATAGCGTTGCTCATAAATGTATGAAGAAAAATTAAACGTTTAGTGAAATCTGCCGATTTTGACCACAACCCCTTTAATGAGTTCATAAAACAAGAAAACTGATACTAAACAAAAAATAGCATACAAGATGCTAATGGGCAAAAGTTCTAATTTAATACAGAGCTAGTTTTAAATATAAGAGATTTGTTATCGAAACTATTGTAAATTTACACAACCTATTCGAAATATATTGAACAATTTGAAATCGATTACTTGAGTAAGATGGATGTAAAATGGAAATAATTGAAAACCCGTCTCCCAGCAACCCTGATTATAACTTGTAGAGTTCTAAGAATAAAATTACTACACAAAAATATTCCCTGTAAGATATCATATTAATTATAATGCTTAAATAATGATTTTGTAAAAAAAAGGTTTAAAAATAGCACGCTTAGATTTTTTTCTAAAATTCCCCGTTGTTTATTTGACTAAATGTCACTAAAAACTGTACATTTTAATTTTATGCAATCTTGATGAAGTGAGGTATGTTCTTTTGCGTAATATTTTTAAAAAGGAAACGAAATGCTCAAGATTTTTAAATCTTTAAAGTGCCGTTCGTTTTTGATACTTTATAATTATTTGCAGGGACATCACGGTTTAAAAAGGATTTAATTTACAATAAAAGAAAATGTCTTAATGTTAGACAATTAAATTAATCGCACAAAATTTACATAATTAAAAACGACTATATTTTGAGTTGAATTTTTCATATACTTCCATTTTGCCGTTTCGTTTTTAATTATGTAAATTTTGTGCGATTAATTTAATTGTCTAACATTAAGACATTTTCTTTTATTGTAAATTAAATCCTTTTTAAAATGAAAAATTCAACTCAAAATATAGAACAATAATATACTGACCTGCATATTTACGTCTAAAGCTCCGATGCTTTTGTCTTGTTCTAAGATCTTCAATCCGAAGGCCGGTAAGTATCTTCCAGCATACGATTCACCAGCTATGTACAATGGGGCATTACGCAGTTCCGGGAACACCATCAAAAACTGTCTCAACGCATTGTACAAATGCCTGCCGCACTGTTAAAGTGAAACAAAACAGGTTTGATATATTGTAGATCAGTGAAAGGTCAATATTTTTATATATTAATGGATTTTCATGTCTTACAATGTGACTTGATACCTACTATACAATATATATTCTATGTATTTAAGTATTGTAATTAACTATTTTGATTTTAAAAATATGTATGATGAAAGATAAACCATATCGAATTTCTTGTCGGTTCTTCTCGATGACTGGGTTGTCTTCCGTTTTGTTGTCCATGAGCACCTTTTTAGCCCAAAATTGAATACAGTATTTTTGATTCTTTCCTTAAAAGTGGTTACAGATTGAACTATAGAAGTTCTGTTTAATTCTGGTAGAGGCAACTTTTCGCCATTTCTACATAACTCACCCTACTATACACACGCGCACACAAACATATACATCGCGATGTTACTTGATAAGATGACATAAAATTGCAGACGATTTTGTTAACTAAGTTAAGCCTCTATGACATATAGCCAAAGTCAATGTGATACATCAACTGTGATTAAAACTCGTCAGTTTTTATCAAAACTTAATTATACTACAATTATGCAATCGAATATCTGATGAATAAAAGTGAAAGCAAAAAGTTTACATGTTGAAAGCACCAATTAAGTTTGATGTAGAGAAGTTGGATAATCTTTTCCTTGTTTTTAATTTCAAGGAGGTCGACATAACGACATTCATAGTTCACCTTTAATACAAATTGGGGAATTGGTCTAAAATTCTCGTATAAATTATTGCGAATTTTTTTTTACATATAATGTTATGTATTGTAGAATGATATATAGTTGAAATTCAACATTTATAACTATAAAGATGTATCTATAAATAATTAATACATCGATACATTTAAAATACATAACTAACATCTGGATACGGTTTTCTCGAAGAACTATTAATTCAAAGTTCTTGAGTTTATTTTACTGACTCCAAAGGGTAGGTATATTTATTATTGATATTTTTGGTTTTTTCAACATTAGTTAATTATCATTCAATCGCTCTTTCGGAGACAAAAAATTGACAATAATTTTTATGGAGTATTTTCAAGAATATATTATCAAAATACTCTCACTTATATATTTATAGCATATCCTCACCAAAAGGTTGGCAATGGGACAACAGGACAAAAAAATGTACTGGATGTTGAACAAAAAGTCTCCGTTATCATTAAAAAATAAGCTTTTAATTTATAAATGTATAATCAAGCTCATATGGTGCTATGGCTTGCAGCTATGGAACACTGCTGCTAATTCCAAGATAAAGTGATTCATGGGGAACATTTTAGTATATAATTTGTCAAGGATTTTTTTTAAATCGAGGCGGGACAACGTCCGCCGCGTCCGCTAGTATATATATATTTATACAAGTACAGTACTTATATTCAAAATCCGGAATGTTTTTAAAATAAATAAACATACAATATTATACTGTATTATTACATTATTTTTTGTTCGGTCTTTGATACGTTTCCGGCTAGTTCGTTAAGTATTCAACAATATGTTTTTTTGCCTTCTAATTGATTTGCGAACGATCGATCATATCTGTTATCTGTCTTCCTACGCATAGATATACGAATAAGTACGAAAACACATCGTGGAGTATTGTCCCTAGATTGTAACAGAGAGATTATTATATTTAGTAACAAACTTATTACGTCTGTAGTAACAGCTGCCGTAGTAACACACTTAGACGTATCACTCAGTTCCAATTCTAGCTCCAGTAACCAACAGAGTTAACGAACCAAGTTCGTACCGAATTGGGTTGCGATCACCATATACAGCTTGCGTTTCGGGATTAGCCGCCAGACAGATGATTATATGGGAATTACTGCTATCAGAGGTTCATTCAAATATGCCACTCGTTGGAGCAACATCCCACCACCATGTCGATCCAAAAAGAGTAAACTTAGCTTTAAATTGTCATATAAGCATTATCTATTGCAACTCGAAACTCAGTAATTACATTGACGTACAATGTATTCACACAGCTCTATTATAGGCTCTGTTTATTGATCTATATTTGTTCTTCTAAATTTATATATGTTTTGTTTTAGTCTTTTTTTTATGTCAAAAGCAGGCAAACGAACATGCTGAAACTAGTAATAGCTGAATTTATAGTTACAATAGCTATACCTCTTTAGTGTGATCATCTGTGACGTGTTATCTGTTATTTGTTTGTTATTTTAATTTTGTATTATAACATTAATATAACCGACTGAAAGTCCGTTTATCATCATATGAGCTCCCATCGAAAACCAGTTCTGTAGTACAATGTACTACACACTTTGCTGAATGGGTTCACCAATTATTGGACATTTCTTCTCTTCTATTAATTTTTGAAATGTATAAAAAATGTTTCATTCTAATCTGTTTGTGTAATTTAATTTAATAGTATGGTTGTCCCAACAATAAAGTATTTATTTATTTCTTTCTTTCTTTATACCGAAAACTATCCATATTCAGTTCTATTTATGGTGATCGTAGTTTTTAGTGTGCACCCTCCGTACAGTACCGTCACTATGTCGTAAATTAAAAAAGTAACCAAGTAAACCTGAACCGAGGTTGTTACTTCTGAACAAGAATCGAAAACATAAAGAAACCTGTTTATCAAAACCTGTAAGGCTCCAATAACCTACAACATCCACTAACACCGATATACTTAGGGTTTCGCAATCAACTGATAGTCTAAACTACTATTATAAAGAGAAAAGATATGATATTTGTTTGTGATGTATAAGCTAAAAAATATAATACTTAACCGATTTTAATTATTTCTTTTATCTATAGAAAGTTATATTATCAATCAGATAAATAAGAAAATCGATATTTACGCGAGCAAAGCCGCGGCCAGAAGCCACTAAATAATTATTGCGAAACAATTTAACATTCGACCGTTTGATTTTCAACTCAATTATAACTTGATAGCTCGCTGATAGAATGCTTGAACACCGCGTTATTTGGCCCGAGCTGAAAGACGTGAAGGAAAAAATCCTTATAATATTTTAACAAACAAAACTGACTTCAAAAAAATGTACCGAAATATTCTTGACCATAGTTAGGTTCTTAACGTAGTCTAGTATTGTAATAAACGTATCAATATCTCTGACGCTCTACATTGTCTATGCTAGGAGTTCCCGTATGTTATATTGCTAGGGTCCCCTTGAAAATATCAGCTTTCCAATGAATAAAAGAAATTCCAAATGACGTAGCTGTGACGTAACAAACACACAAAGTATACTTTAATGGTAGAGCATTTTAAAATCATCCCAATCACTTGAGATCCGATTATCCTGAGCTCAGTTAATATACTAAATTCGATAGTATCCTCACAGCTTCAGGTGAGAATTAAGTCAAACATAAATATATCATCGCATTCTCACATTCAAACCGAAAGTATCTAAAACTGGTACTAAAATTGATAATCACGTTTATCAACAACATATATTGGTCCTGTGAGATAAATATTATAGTTCAATTCTACGCGTGACAGTGAACCTGTTAGATATACCTACAGTTGTTCGTTTACTTTCGACCTTTTAATTGCAAATCGTCATATTGACGGTTACGGTACGTTGATTAAAACTCTAGGTCGTTGGCATAAAAAATTTAGTTAACAGCCTTCATACAAGTCTAAAAGAATGAAAATAATTCCTTACTTGTTTGATTTAGGAAACAATTAATTTTGTATTATTTACTCAAGCACTATCATAATTTATAAGTAAGTTAATTTCCGAACACTTTATTAAGAAGATAAGAAAATGATTATTTATTGTTATATTTAAAACGAAACGTAGCAACTATCATAATTTATAAGTAAGTTAATTTCCGAACACTTTATTAAGAAGATAAGAAAATGATTATTTATTGTTATATTTAAAACGAAACGTAGCATTATTTTCGACAAGCAGATAGTTTTAATTATTTTATGTACAGAGGAAATAGAATAAGCAGTATTCCGTTTGCCTCACTTCTCCATGGAAAGAAAACACATCGCTAAATGCTTAGTATTTTTAAAATCATAGCTTCTCTGTATATTGAATGAAGCTATCGTGATATTTTTATCGTTTAAAAATTAAACAAACTAACTACTAACTAAACTAAAAAAACGATATCTATTCAGTAGTTTTATGAGTGATGTACGGCAGACCTATATAAGTTTATTTATATATAAGACTAGCGGGGCCGACGGACGTTATTTCACCCTGATAATAAAAAAAAACCTTGACAAATTACATACCTAAACCTTCCTCATGAATCACTTTATCTATTGTTGACAACCGCATGAAAATCCGTTTAGTAGTTTTTGAGTTTATCGCGAATGGACAGACGGACGGGGCAGAGGACTTTGTTTTATATTATGTAGTGATGAGAATTCTTTACGAGTTTTTGGCGGAATCTTAATCCGTCATATAGTGCTTTAATATATATTTTATTCATAATCTTGTGATATTTGACTCTATATTTTGTAATATAGATGGAATTTTACGTAATATTTTTTTTAATATATATATTATAGGAGGCAAAGGAACAGACGGGTCATCTGATGGTAAATGATCACCGCCGTCCATAGACACTAGCAACACCAGGGGAGTTGCAAGTGCGTTGCCAGCCTGTGTTTGAGGGAGGGAGGAGTGGGGGAAGAGGGAGGGGGGGTAGGAGGAGATGCGACTCTGGCGCTCTGACTGACCTAACGAAACGCAACAGTGCAAACACTGTTACTACACGTCGGTTTTCTGTGAGAGAGTGGTACTACCCCGGGCAAGCCGACCCATTAGTACCAAACCAGTAGTAGCTTCAGTGTGGCTCTACCACCTCCGAAATAATATAGTTTAGTTATTCTGCACAAGCGAAGTGAATGGAAACTAAAACCACGGAGCATGAATTTTGAGATGCAATAAAAACTCCTTGGAAAGTTCTAACAAAGGGGCCACCATTATTTCAGAACATTTAAAATATCACAATATACTTGTAATATTATTTCCTACTCGACAATGACAGTAATAATCTAGAAGACTGGTTGCCAATAAATGTAGAAGTCTTTGCCAATATTTGAAATTGGTCTTTTATACGAGAAAGAAATAAAGTTAACGTATCGATATACTTACCGTATCCATATCTTTGACAAAACCTTCTTGGCTGTTAGTATAACTAAATCGGCTTGGTAGCAAAGACAAATTTACAGTTTAAATATAAAAGATATAGCTCAAAATGAATCTAGCTAAAACATATTCCTATATAACAGGCTAACAGTATAACCAGTTTCAATACCATACACTTTTTAGAGTATCGAAGATTAGTAGTTGATTCGTGTTTGCGGGGTTGATGACATTTAAAAACGAAACATATCCTGGTCTAATAAAAAAAAATGTGTGTATACTATGTACATGAATTAGAAATTATACTTCTTTGGCATAACAAGATAAAAATCTTTTCATAATGTTATCTTTCGCCTTATTCTACGTTTGTAGAAAAAACGACAATAACAATAGAAAAAAGGTATTTAATTCATTGAAAGTTTTAATATAAAGAAATACAAACAACAAATACAAAGAAACAAAATGTTGACAATAGCTAACTTCAGTGTGTCAGTTTTTCGTGACGATATGCGTAAAAATTTACTCTTATCATTTTTCCCTAACGCGCCAAAAGAAGTATATCTTCAAAAACTAGTTGTAGCTGCGTATACAGTGTGTTGTTATTATTATTTGTTACTAGCTGACCCGTGCGACTTCGTCTGCACCAAATCGGTTATTACCGGTTTCGATTGTACTTTTAAACGCAAAAATCTAAATACATCTCAAAACCCGATTGCAGCGATACCTACTGTTTCAAATTGTGAATCCCAACTATCCAGGGACTCACTCAAACATATACCCAGTTGGTATGTGAGAAATATTTTAAAATAAGCCTAGAACCCGTTCGCAGCATCACCTACCAGGTCCAATTAAGATAACAAATAACCTACATATATCGCCGATAAATGTCTTCCCAGTACGTTGCCCCAGTAACTTCTGTCCCAATAAGCCTACAACCCGTTCGTAACATCATCTACCGGGTTCAATTAAAATAAAAACTAACCTACGTATATTGGCAGTAATGTAAAAAAACATTGAGAGGTCCATGGACCTCCAGTTGGAACGTACTTCCTTTCCCTTTTTTGTAGGCGTTTACTATACGCTCAGTACAATTTACATTATAAAATATCAAGTTGATAGAGTTAAATTGTAATTTAAACGTTAAAATATATTCATAAAATAAATAATGATAAATTAAACACTGAATGACATCATAACTATTTTCAACTTGAATTAAAACTTTTTCACACTACATTGTATTAAAGAAAAACATAAATATTAAAAAGATATAAGCAACATGTGTCATCTGTCACTTGCCTGTGACTATTTGTCTAAGAGCTAGGCAACGGTTTCGACAGCGAATTGGCTGCCGGTAAACCTTTACAGGCAAAAATATTGAACTTTATATAATTTTAGAATGTTTTGTTTTTCACTAACTTTTAAACGCTACTAAAACGTGAATTTATTATTGCCAGACATTTTTGATATTAACAATAATGTGCCCGATGCAATTTTTTGTAAATAAAGAAGTATGTTCAAACCATGTTAAGATATCTGTAATTTTATTGAAGTTATATTTCTTTTGGCGCGTTAGGGAAAAATGATGAGAGTAAATTTTTACGATGAACGCGCACACCGTAACAAAAAAATGATGAGAGTAAATTTTTACGATGAACGCGCACACCGTAACAAAAAAATGATGAGAGTAAATTTTTACGATGAACGCGCACACCGTAACAAAAAAATGATGAGAGTAAATTTTTACGATGAACGCGCACACCGTAACAAAAAAATGATGAGAGTAAATTTTTACGTTGCGCGCACACACCGTCACGAAAAACCGACACCCTGAAGTTAGCTATAGTCAACATTTTGTTTCTTTGTATTTGTTGTTTGTATTTCTTTATATTAAAACTTTCATTGTATTAAATACCTTTTTTTTATTGTTAGTGTCGTTTTTTCTACAAACGTAGAATAAGGCGCAAGATAAAATTTTTGAAAAGATTTTTACTTGTTACGCCAAAGAAGTATAACTTCTAATGCGTGTACATAAGTACACACACACACACACTTTTTTTTTAATATTATTTTATTTCAACATAAAAAAGGGTAAATTAAAAATATAATGTATTTTTTTATGTCATAGGAGGCAAACGGACAGGTGGGTCACCTGGTGTTAAGTAATAACTACCGTCCATAGACACTTGCAACACCAGGAGAGTCGTAAGTGCCTTGCCAACCTGTGTTGGAGGGGGAGGAAGCGGAAGGGGAGAGGAGGAAGGGGAAGAGAGGTGGGCCTCTCCGGTGCTCTCACTAATCGAACGAAACGCACTAATGCAAGCATTGTTACTTCCCGTCGGCTTTTTGTTAGAGGGTGGTACTACCCCGGGCGAGCCGACCCATTCATCCTGAAACCAGTAATAGCTTCAGCGTGGCTCTACCCCCTACCAAAACCTATGTATAGAATAACTTAGTTATAACTCTAGCTTAGCGCAACACTGGCTGTATAATAAAGATAGCCATAATTATGGAAGAGCCTGGTTAACAAAATGAAATATGTTCTTTGCAAGGGAAAAAATAAAATGGTTTGAAATGAATTATTTTGTTTATAAAGAATATCACCAGGCACATTATTGTCAATAACAAAATTGTCTGGCAGTGAAAAATTCATGTTTTTAATAACTAATATATATATAATATATATATATATATTACATTACATAATCTCTGTATATTAAATGAAGCTATAGTGATGTTTTTATCGTTTAAAAATTAAATAAACTAAAAAACTAACTACTAACTAAAAAAAAAGAAACGATATCTATTCAGTAGTTTTATGAGTGATGTACGGCAGACTTATATAATTTTATTTATATATAAGACTAGCGGGCCCGACGGACGTTATTTCACCCTGATGATAAAAAACCTTGACAAATTACATACCTAAACCTTCCTCATGAATCGCTTTATCTATTGGTGAAAACCACATGAAAATCCGTTCAGTAATTTTTGAGTTTAGCGCGAATAGACAGACAGACGTGGCAGAGGACTTTGTTTTATATTATGTAGTGATGAGAATTCTTTACGAGTTTTTGGCGGAATCTTAATCCGTCATATAGTGCTTTATTTTATTCATAATCTTGTGATATTTGACTGTATATTTTGTAATATTTGTAGCATTTTACGTAATATAGTTTAGTTATTGTGCACAAGCGAAGTGAATGGAAAATAATACCACAGAGCATGAATTGTGAGATACAATAAAAACTCCTTGGAAAGTTCTAACAAAGGGGCCACCATTATTTCAGAACATTGAATATATCACAATATACTTGTACAATGAGAGTAATAATCTAGAAGACTGGATGCCCAAAAAAAAAATGAAGAAGTCTTTGCCAATATTTGAAATTGGTCTTTTATACTTTTTTTTTTTTCGAACTGACTACTCTATTGACCTATCAAGGTCTTAACAGCTTCACCGGACTACGTCTTCTATACGAGATAGAAATACAGTTAACGTATCGATATACTTACAGTATCCATATCTTTGACGAAACCTTCTTGGCTGTTAGTATAACTAAATCCAGCGCCAACCGGATTGTCTATATAAACGATGGAGTACTCGTTAGTCCAGGACCATTTGCGAGCTGAAACATAATCAGTATTGGTACAAATTACAGTACGTATGCAGTTATCAAGCGTTCAAATAAAAAATTGAAAATAGAAACCTGTATTGTGACAAAGTATTGATTCGTGTTCGCGGGGTTGATGACATTTAAAAACGAAACATATCCTGGTCTAATACAAAAATGTGTGTGTACTATGTACACGAATTAGAAGTTATACTTCTTTGGCATAACAAGATAAAAATCTTTTCATAATGTTATATTTCGCCTTATTCTACGTTTGTAGAAAAAACGACAATAACAATAGAAAAAAGGTATTTAATTCATTGAAAGTTTTAATATAAGGAAATACAAACAACAAATACAAAGAAACAAAATGTTGACAATAGCTAACTTCAGTGTGTCGGTTTTTCGTGACGGTATGCGCGCGCATCGTAAAAATTTACTCTTATCATTTTTCCCTAACGCGCCAAAAGAAGTATATCTTCAAAAACTTGTTGTAGCTGCGTATATAGTGTGTTGTTATTATTATTTGTTATAATAAATAATTAGGTGAATTACATCAAAAATTATTCTCTACATTTAAATGTCTACGCACACCTACCAATTTTCATGGGAGTCTGTTAAGATACTGATGTTGACGTGCTACAGCGCCATCTAGTGGTGCGATAAAAATAGATAGCATGAAAACCTTCTTCATGAAAAAACATGTATATATAGCAAGCAACCGTAGTCCAATGAAGTTGGTAAGACCTTGCTTGGTCAATAGCGTAGTCAGTTCGAAAAAAAATAAATATAGCAAGCAACAGTAGACAGACGGATTTGAAATTTATTGGTTTGAAATATATGTACCTACATCCTTATTGTAAATATTTATATAATCATATTATTGTATGATTATATATTATATGAGTCTGCTATGAAAACTCCTAACTAAAACCTATTTAAAACAAGAAAATTGGCGTTATATTTATTATAATTTTTTCCTCAAAATTATATAAATTAATATACTGGCTAAATTATACAAAATGAAACTGGATCGTGCAGAAACTACTATATAGATCAAAATTAATTTACGATATAATATTGTTTTAATTTCTGTTTCATTGTATAGATCAAGTTGTAAACTTACTTTCCTTGATTTTTTATAGTAAAATTATTCTCCTACTGTAATCAATGATTCAATAAATTTTATAAACCGAAGTTATTATTCGCATCTGTTTATTATTATTTATTTTTATGTTTCCTTAGTGTTTGTTACCTGTTGTGCTACGTACCTAACGTACTCTACCTAGAACCAAATAACGCGGACTCAGATTACAATGTAATTTCCCATGTGAATCATCGAAAAGCGCTGACCATGTGAAATGGACATATCGTGGGGCAATGAAGTGATAATAAAGGAACAATCTCGCTCTATCGCTTAGGATAGGTAAAATATTGTATTCAATAATTATATTATAAGTTTTAGTAAGAAGCAACAGTAGACAGACGGATTTCAAATTTATTGGTTTGAGATATATGTACCTACATCCTTATTGTACATATTTATACAATCATATTATTGTATGATTATATATTATATGAGTCTGCTATGAAAACTCCTAACTAAAACCTATTTAAAACAAGAAAATTGGCGTTATATTTATTATAATTTTTTCCTCAAAATTATATAAATTAATATACTGGCTAAATTATACAAAATGAAACTGGATCGTGCAGAAACTACTATATAGATCAAAATTAATTTATGATATAATATTGTTTTAATTTCTGTTTCATTGTATAGATCAAGTTGTAAACTTACTTTCCTTGATTTTTTATAGTAAAATTATTCTCCTACTGTAATCAATGATTCAATAAATTTTATAAACCGAAGTTATTATTCGCATCTGTTTATTATTATTTATTTTTATGTTTCCTTAGTGTTTGTTACCTGTTGTGCTACGTACCTAACGTACTCTACCTAGAACCAAATAACGCGGACTCAGATTACAATGTAATTTCCCATGTGAATCATCGAAAAGCGCTGACCATGTGAAATGGACATATCGTGGGGCAATGAAGTGATAATAAAGGAACAATCTCGCTCTATCGCTTAGGATAGGTAAAATATTGTATTCAATAATTATATTATAAGTTTTAGTAAGGACAAGAAATTGCCTTTCATTTAAAAAACTCCCACTGACGACCAACTACGTAATTTGCTTCTAAACAACGAAACGGATTTTGATATGGTTCACTACCATTAAAATAAATTCTTTCGGAATATTTATATAATATACGTATATATGTATATTTATAGAAAGTGGATAGCACACCATGTATTGTAAACAAGTCGTAATATATTTTTTACGGGTGCTTAAATTCTTTACGTTGGCTAAGCCTTATGAGATACATCAAGTTCCGCGGTAATTGTTCATTTTAAAAGAGCCTTCAGAAACATCTACAGTGGGATATGCCATCTCCTAAGAAAAAGTCATTGTAGTAATTTTTCACTTTTACATATTTCTATGTAATAGGTTATTCGTGATATAATAATGTTAACCAAAATAATATTAACTATCATTTCAATTTATATCTCAAAAGATATCATAGTTTTAAGATCACCCGAAAATGGAAAAAATATATTTGTGACAAAATTTACGAAGCTTCATTCAATTTGAATAACTGTAAATGCCAAAATACCAAAATTGGTCTAAATCTATTGTATATTTATAGTCAATAGAGCATTTAGGACATTGCACCTATACGAAACCAAAACAGTTCGCAAATTTAAATACAGTAATAAGCTTGGCAGTCTTAAGACTGAATGTAAACGTCACCTAACTATTGAAATTAACTATTTTTCAATCTCATGTAAGATTAAATTATATAGTAACGATATGTTTAAACCAATACAGTAGCGATACATTTAATCCTTATCTGGTTTATGGAAGTATCATTTATAAGATTTATTGCATGCAATAACCAAGTATGATACATGTTACTTTGCATTATTAAGACATTATAAATTACCTCATGAATTTTTATTCTAATACCTCATATATATAGAAGACCTGTTGTAGTGTCTGATCGAACAGTCGTAAAAATCTTATTTATTATACGATTATTGTTGAGACTAACCGATTGTTTGCGGTTTAAACGCTTTAAAATGTGGAAATACCGGTCGGAGTTGGGAATTTCTTTTTACATTTTTTTGTTTATTTATTGAGGAAGGTTGTAGTAGGTTATTATATGCTGTGATACTTAAGAGCGGACCAATTACCATACAAATTTAGGTCGGGAAGTAGGGAAGCGAGTACAAAGTAATATTGGCAACGGGCCGTGCGGCAAGGGGTATTGGGGGACGATGCGAGTTGACTGCTTGATAGAAGCCGTTAAAAACTTCAATAAATATATGCGGGCACCGATATCCAAATCCTATCTAATATTATAAATACACTATGAATTTACTTGTATATTTGTCTGTTTGTTACATCATGAGGTTATATGTACACATTATCAGAGGTACTTATAGAAAAAGGGCATAGGTCATGCAGAAAAAAGTGCTGATTGCGTGGGATATGTCAAATGTACACTAATGCGAGCAGTGCCGCGGGCAAAAGCTAGTTTTAAATACAAAAAATACTATTCGTAAAAGGACTATAGGAGGTAAGGTGGGCCTCTGGTGCTTTCACTGACCGAACGAAACGGAACAATGCAAGCACTGTTACTTCACGTGGGTGTTTTAGTGAGAGGGTGGTAGTACCCCGGGCGAGCTGACCCATTCATGCTAAAACCAGTAATAGCTTCAGCGTGGTTTTGCCACCTACATTATCTGTACTGTATGACAGACCGAGAAAAACAAAGAATCAAACGTGGTATGCTTACATGATTAAAGTCGCGACTAAAATGTATAGCAGTTATGATAATACCATATATTAGGGTTTGTCCTCGGCTTAGCTTGTGCTAATGTAAATTTGACATATCCCTCGTGAATAGTACTTTTTTCTGTCTGTTACTATTTTTTCTATACTATGACAACGTGTATGCGAAATTTCATGACAATTGGTTGAGTAATTAAGGTGTGAAAACGTGATAAAAACTCACATACGTATTTATAATAGAGTCGTTATATTTCAAAATGGTAGCTAATTCCAAATTTAGTCGTTCCTAATTACGTTATTTTGCAAGATCTTCAAATTTTTTTTTTATTGTAGCTCGGCAAAGTGACTGCACTATGCCTGATGGTAAGCACAGTACAGTCCAAAAACAATGGCGACCACCGAGTGACACATTATCTATCGCCGGTCGCCACTGTCATGCCGGCCTGCGAATAGCTGGATATGCACAGGCTGATCCCGAAACGCGACCCGCAGGAGCGAATCACTATGACGGGCTTTTTCGCCATATACCTGGTGGTTGCGACCCAGTCAGGCTGTAAAACCCTACCACCCCGCTTTCGCCATTGCCTCGTTCGTTATTCAGCAGGGTGCACCACGTGCAGGTGAGGTTGGCTTGGATGTCTCAAGTCTTAGATGTTATTCGACACCCCTTACACCCCACTGTAAAATATGAAAGTCATTAAAAAAAGAACTAAAAGCTTATGGAAGGCAAAATGTGAACTCGGTGTATAAAAACTGGCAATCTTAAAAAATATAAACATGTTATATGAATACGCTTTAATATTTTCTTGGCGAATTAATCTCGAACAAAATTGGGCCTTTACTGAATATAATGGTATCACTTTATAATTCTAAATGTACCTCAGATCTAAACATATTCATAAATAATCTAAGGCGATGTAAAGAAATTTATTTAAGGAACTTAAAATAAAGAGGAAATTTTCTTTTCTTTTTTGTATTTCAGGTTAGTGTTTGGTTGTTGTTTTTGTTTTAGCGTGTTTTAGCGTTATAATACGTGTAAATAACTATAATTAAGATTACATTTATATAGAGTCTATTCTTTAAAAATGTTATGGGCTATCCTTGTGTAAACCTTATTGGTGCTTCAAGTAAAATAATAACCGATTAAAATTGAATTTAGCTCGTTTTGAAATATAACGACACAATATCAGAATTTCTACTTTTAATAGAAACCACGTTAATACATTTTTACAGTATGAGAAATAATCGAATCATGAATAAGTATGAAGGTATATTATTTATGTTTTAGATAAATCATTGCGATTTCTGCAAAAGGACAAAGGCTAACGTTAAAGTTACGGAAGTTGAGGTTAATTAACATTATTTACCAGTTAACCTCGGTCTGTATGAACCGTAAAAGGGGATTACCGTGTGAAACGGTGAGTATTTAAAAAAATTAATAGTACCATTGTGATTTTGCGAATTTTGAATTTCTACAAGATTGTATAAATTCATCCATTATATTGTCGATGAAGAGTGATTACAGTTGAGTAAAAATACGCGGTTATCGTGTCGATACTGTGATAAAATACATTTGTTAACCGAATCTATATATATAAGTAATTGATTGACCTCAAAACTTGTTCCACGGAAGCGAATCATTGTGATGTAATTTCAAAATTTGTATGCTAAGCGTAAAACATAGTTGTGTAGCAGTTCTTAAACTTTTAAAGCAAAAACTAATAACACAAATAAATTTCTTAAATTAGTGAAACCTTTCATTAAGATGTAAAGAGAGTGTAACATGAAATAATAGTAAAAGAAAAAAACAAAACCTTATTGTATTGTTCAAAATAATATCTGTAACACAAGATATAATTCAACAATTTCCTAAACCCTGAGTAGTAAAGCTGTGGAGGAGCTGTGGAGCCGTCAGGCCAATAATTAAGTCAGTTTAAAAAAATATACCGGAACTCTCATGACTTTTTTTTTATCCAATCCGCTTCAGAAATGGCTTTACAGTAAACGATTGTGAATACCAATGATTTTTTAATGAGATTAACATTTACAATTGTACATTTATTGTTTGTAATTTTTTACCCGGAAGGTTCTTGAAATTGAAGAATAAAAATAAATAAAATATATACGATATATAAAATAAAATAAAAATATACACGAATCAAGCTTTTCATTTAACCTTGACCTTTTGAGAAACCATAAATATTTATAAAAACGCTACTCGGTATTTACATAGTTATGTAGATAACAATAACAAAAATTCATTCAAATCATTATATACATAGTATACATAATTTAACATTATATATATGTCAAAGAACGTCAGCTTTAGACACGATAAACCTCATTACATATTATAAAATAAAGTCGCCTACCGCATCTGTCTGTCTGTTTGTTCGAGATAAACTCAAAAACTACTGAAGGGATTTTCATGCGGTTTTCACTAGTAGATAAAGTGATTCATGGGGGAGGTTTTAGTATATAATTTGTCAAGGATTTTTATAATCAGGGCGGGACACCGTCTTCCGGGCCCGCTAGTATATAATAAAGTGACTTCTAATAACGAGAATAACCCAATAAAGTTACTTGGCGGTTTTTCTCAATAACTGAAATGTTTTCCGAACCGACCGTATTATTATAATATGCCTAGACCGATTATAATTTCGATATAATTATGAGTATTCGACATCTTAGACAATATGGGATTTAAGTTAACCAAGTTTTAGTGAGATTGTATTAAACATTACACCAATAAGTTCCAGATCGTTCATTATAAACTTAATATTTTTTTACTAGACAACATGAAATTTTAAGATAAATAATAAACTATCTCAGCCACATGTTTTCATCCGTGCAATAGGTTATCTAGAATCTTTATCAGAATAAAATATATCCTGTAGCACTCGGAGATAACGTAGCTTTCTATTACGGATACAATTTCCATCGTTAGACCCTCACTTGACGTTTATTGAATTATTTTTTTAATAAATAGCTCCAGTGTTGACAAAAAAAGAACTTTAAATCACAAACTGCGTTTTAAACATCTTAAATTCGGGGTCTCTACTTCTTCAATGTTCCAATTCATTTGATTTTTAAACCCCGCTCTGGTTTTTTTTTCTCGACTACGCTTTTGACCCAGCAAGATCTTAACAACTTCACAGGACTATTCCCCGCTCTGCTGTTGGTAGACAATAGGGCATTTATTTAAAAATAACTTCATACCACCTCTTCAGTTTCAGTTGATATTTTCTTACATGAAAAACTTGGATATAGGTATTGCAGGATTGAGCCAGGTCTACCATCACTGATTTATTATTGTTTACATGTTCATGTTCAATTTTAAATTTCTGAAATATATCAACTAAAACTCACATTTGATTTTCATCGTAGCACGGTCGTACTCAAAAGGCCCCATCTCATCAAAAAGTCCTGCGAGACTCGTAGCACCGGGCCCACCCTGCAGCCAAACGATCCAAGGAGTTGAATCGACGGGTTTATTTGCAATCGGGAAATACCAGAAGAACGTATTCGAACCATACCGTTCGTCTATCGTGAGAAAGCCCGAGTAACTGGTGACGTTGAGAAAGAGCAGGTCGACGCTGGCAGCTTTCCGCGCATCTTCGGTTCGGTTCTGGTTAATTAAAGGTGTTAGGAGTAAAGCTGAAGATGCTAGTGTTTCTACGATGCTGAAAAGAAATAAGATATATGTATCTTACAAAGAATTGTAATTTTTTAATTGTAATACTGAAGCTATTACCGACTGGTTTCAGCATGAATGGGTCGGCTCGCCCGGTGTACTACCACGCGACCCACAGAAAACTGACGTGAAGTAACAGTGCTTGCATTGTTGCGTTTCGTTCGGTCAGTGAGAGTGCCTAACCCACCTCCCTTCCCCTTCTCCCATCCTCTTTCCCTTCCTTCCTCCTACCCACAAACACAGGCTGGCAATGCATTTGCGACTCCCATGGTGTTGTTAGTGTCTATGGACGGCGGTGATCACTTAACTATCAGGCGATCCATCTGTTCGTTTGCCTCCTATGACATAAAAAAGAATTATAACAGCTATATTCGCATACATTTCTGTTATGTTCGATATAATTAAAAATCAATTGCCGAATGTATGTAATCGCATCGGTTTAGAACAGCTATATAAATTTCTCTAATACATTTTTATTGTGTTTGTAATAACTCTATCACCACACTTAGATACAATAGAAGTCCTATGTTTAATTTTGAAAATGGGAATGGGAATTTTAGAATTTATTTGATAGAACGTCCTTGGTTTGTATTACAAAATACCTAATATAGAAGGAAAGCAACGTTAATACGTGGAATTTTAAATCATCCTAACTCATATTATAAATGCGTTTGTGAGTTCGTTTGTTTGTTACGCTTTCACACCTGAACTGCTCAACTGATCATCATGAAATGTTGTATACACGTTGTTAAGAATACAGAAAAGGACATAGGATCTTTCATTAAAAAAAATGGATTGTTCCCGAGACAGATCAAATCTAGATCATCGCAAACGAAGCCCAGGGCAAAAGCTAGTTGAAAATAAAATGCACGGAAATTAATTTATATTTCTATACGAATATTATAAAGCTGAAACGTTTGTTTGCTTGAACGCGCTAATCTTAGCAACTACAGGGTCCGGTTTCAAAATCAATTATTTCAGTGTTAAATCATTAAAGTCAGTGTATATAGCTCATTTATCGATGAAGGCTATATACCATTGCGTTAAGACCAACAGTAGCGGAGTATGAATTGAAAAAGTTTCTAAATCGTTTTGTTTTTTGAGAGCTTCCTCATCGTGTTATTTTAGCCCAGTCACTATTCCGCCGCAAAGCCGCAGACAGTCGCTAGTAGTATATAAAATATAAAATATAGAGGATGGATATTTGTCGATTTTTCTAAACATGTAGAGAAATGTTTAAGCAATCAATTTATAATTGTTAGAAGTAGAAAAGGGCTGTTGGTGAATTATTATGTACTTTAATGTAAAAAAAAAGTTATGACATATGTGTTCTGAGTTCGTTATTAGAAACATACTGTTCTTATCATAATTTTTATATGAAAATGTTTATATTCCTTTCTTTTTATTCATAAATGTTCTAATTTTCTGTTTAAAGTTAATTAAGCCATATCGAAGTGATTTCACTCGGTTGATGGATATAGTCTGTAATTAGTATATTGACCGAAGTAGTAAAATCATCCAAGATACCCTATTTATGTTTTATTTTTTAAATAATATTGGGGCAACGACAAAGAGCCTTCAGAATTGCTGATACTTGAGTACGACCATATCACACTCTGAGCAGTAAATCCCTGCTGCGATACGAACGTCATTGACTGGCCGACGTTTATAGTAGTACTCGCGTTATTTTTTTTTAATGTGGTGTGAGACGACACGAGACATAAAGAGAGAGATATTGGGAATGCATCAAACGTTTACTATTTGTATTAAACTTTATTTACGCTTTCTCTTTTTTTATCGTAGGAAAGCAAACGAACAGGCGTTATTTGTATTAATTGTAAAAACAAAACTTTATTTACGCTTTCTCTTTTTTATATCGTAGGAAAGCAAACGAACAAGCGGGTCACCTGATTTTAAGTGATCACCGTCGGCCATAGACACTACTAACATCAGGAGAGTCGCAAGTGCGTTGCCAGCCTATGTTTGGGGGAAAAGGGGGAGAAAGGGCGGGAGAGGGGAGGGGAGATGGTCCTCCGGTGCTCTCACTGACCGAACGAAACGCAACAATCCAAGCACTGTTACTTGACGTCGGTGTTTCTGTGAGTCGGGTGGTTACTACGCCGGGCGAGCCGACCCATTTATTCTGAAACCAGTAATATAGCTTCAGCGTGGCTCTACCACCTAAAAGACTACGTTTTTTGTTATCGTGTATATGTTAATAAGTAACATGATATGTTTATTGATTCTTCATAGATATCATACAGCAAAGTATTGGTATTTTTATAATATAAGTATTGGCCAATGTCAAGTGTCACCATAAAAACACTTTGCGATCATTGACATATAAAAAACCATATCAATGTTTGCGATTGAAATTATTTATTGTAAATTTAAACAATATTTGAAGAGATCTTGATGAATTTTATTTGTTTACTTTAACAACCAACAAACTACCTTATAAAATAGACGATCAATGCCAAACTCCGTACGAAATATTAAACTGCTATTTTTATTGTTAATTAAAAATAGTAAGTATTCTCGTTATTGTTTTTCAAAATATAGGAAATTTCGATTTACGATAATGTACCTCAGCTTATTTTCCATCGTAATGTTGAAGATATGGCCATTTCATCAATTCATTACAGTAAAATAACACTGGACATAGATAATATATCATCCAAGGATTATTATAATGAACGGTCATTCGCTGCGCGTATTGAACTGCATCCAGCTTTCACTTAATACAGTAGTAAGTGCAAATAAAATTAATGAATAATTATACAGTTTGACATATTTTTCGATACTACTGATACGATACTGGTTTCTGCCCGCGATTTCGTCCGCGTCGAACAGTTACTGTTTACGCAGCGCATGCAGCGGAAGTTCCAAAAGGAAAAAATCTGCTCCTATTGGTCTTAACGTGTTAATCTATAGCTTACAGCCTTCCTCGATTAGTAAGCTATCTAACACAGAAAAAAAATCTATTTCAAATCGTACCTGTAGTTCCTGAAATTAGCGCGATTAAGTAAACAAACTCATAGCTTTATAATATTAGTATAGATAGTGTATTCTCGTATCGATATTATCGTATCTTTCAATATTATTCTATCGATGCTATCAGTTATTCGATATATCGTTACAATCCTAATCACTTCGTGCAATTAAATCTCTTAATAGAATAATATTATTTCAACAAATAAGGTAACTGTACTAATATAGGCCCAATACCAAATAAGGCCCACATTTATATTCTTCGTATAAAATTCGAATGTTCCAGTTTATTCTACTATAATCAAATAGCCATAGCGACGTAGGGTTAGATGGGGGAAACCATAGAGTAACAAACCCGCGCGTGTAAGTGTAAGCGGTTTCATAATTCTATGGGGGAAACAGCCGGCGATGCCCGCATATATTGTTTTCAGTGTTATGCGAAACAATATCCAAAATCAGTTGTCGGCATGCTTTTATAAAAACTCGCTCCTATTTATTTGTATGTATTAAAGCCTTAAGCAAGATTTATATTTGTTTATAGTTCGTAAATTATCATATAATACGTAGATTATAAAATGCAAATGTAAATACAGTGATTACTTTTGTAGTGATATGTCTATTTGAATATTTTTTGTTTTGCGTCTGTTTCCCTCATCTAACCCTTCGTCCCTATGGCTATTGATTATATTAGAATAAACTGGATTATTCGAATTTTATACGGAGAGTTTAAACGTGGACCTAATTTGGAATTATTCAAAAAACAATTTTAAATTATTAGAATATACAGATCAATAGTGTAAAGATTTATTTAATGAAGACGAAATAAATATATTAAATTAAACTATATTCCTAATAGTTAATATTAAAGTTTACTAGATTAAAACGGATAAGAATGACATAACTATGTTACTATTTGGAAAAGCGCAACCAAGAGGCCCAGTCGTACTTCTAGATTTATAATAAACTACCTATGCACGCGACTTCGCACGTATTTAATACACGGTAATTATTTTCTTATTTTGTTTTGCTCATATTTTATCATATCTGAAATAATTACTAGTACTAGCTTTTTTCCCGCGGTTTCGCTTGCGTTAATCTCAATTTAACCTATTCCTCATTTTGAAACATTCTTCATTGGTGCTCCGCTTCTATAGACCTTAGCGTGATGATATGTAGCCTACAGCCCTCCTCGATAAATACTTTTTCTAACACTGAAAGATTTTTTCAAATTGGACCAGTAGTTCCTTTTTTTTAACGTGGGGAAATCCCTTATGGATACGCCACCCTCCCGGGGGAGAGGGTGGGTTATGTCCGAGTCGCACGGACTAAAACCTCACGGTGTACCGATAGACCGTTTTGTGGGGGCGGCAAGGGATCGTTCAAGCTAATCAACCTTGTAGAGCCGCCCCCACGGTCCGCCCGGCGGAGGGTGACCGCCGGGCTCCTACCTATAGAGGGACAGACCGGGTACACGCCGGCTACCCCCCCCTCGTCCGGCGGACCTGTGCAATGAGGAGATGGGCCCCCCGACCCATCCCCTCAGGTCCGGCTACGGTGACGGGAGGATTTGGGCGAAGCGCCTTCCCCTCCTGCCTGTTCTCCTTTGGCGGAGACGGCCACTTTGAGGGTCCGCCTCGCGGGCCCTCTCCGCCCCCTCCTTTTGCGAGATGACCTCCTCGGAGAAGGAGGCCATCGCTCGCCAGAAAGCGGCGCTGGACCAGTAGTTCCTGAGATTAGTGCGTTCAACCAAACAAATAAGCTTTATAATATTAGTATAGATTACTACCCTTCTCTCGTACTGGAGTCGTCATTCAAATTATAATAACTTCACGAAAATCAAAATGTACAGACACGTTAGATTTACATTATTATTATATATATGTATATAAGATTATCAGTCGTTCGACATTTAGGCCTGCCCGTATCTACGACTCTTGCATACAAATATTTAAATTACATTAATATTTATAGACCATTAAATGTTTTCTGAAAGTTAATAAAACTTCTATCCTCATGATAAAATGACGTTTCGTATAAATACAATAATGTTATAAGATAAAGTTTTAAACGGATTGAGGTATTTATTTCAATATTCAGTATTTTAGAACTCTTATGAAACTATAACGTATACAGAATATACAATAAAAGTTGATAGCTTTTTATGAAACTAATGTGCCTAAGTCAGAAGGTTATACAATTTCGAAATTTGTAAATGTCAAATGGATATTCAAGTTTATTGAACACGCGTGTTGTGGCCGATGGTTAAATCCGCACAAAATAGTGAAATGTTAACCTTATTTGCTATAATCGGATCAATATACTTACTACAACAACAAAACAAAAAACGTTATACGCATATTTCAATACATATCACATCTAAATGACTAGAAATACAAAAATAACAACAAATTACAACATAAAAGTATTATTCTAAAACAGAAGCATAAAGTTGACAAACGTATAAACTGTTGCATAAATAGCGTGAAGCTAATATGAAAATAACAACAAAATATATTATTTAAAACCTTACTTTATAGTTAAAAACAATCCAATAATCATTTCCATTTCGTTATTTTATAAGCACTCGGTACACTTTTAAATGAAACAATAATGCACGTACACACCGCGTGGTGCTGTAAGCTCGACTGAGATAATGTGATACATTGACTCAAAATTACATTGTAGAATACTAGTCACTTTAAAGCGTGTTAGGTGGCTGTTCCAACGATCTCAGGTAAAAGCGAAAGGAATAAAACTAACATTGATCTAATACTCAGCATGCATTTCAATCGAATTTGATGGGAATTATATACGCGACTCAGTAAACAATGTAGATTATATATAACTTTATATATAACTAGCTGTGCCTGCGACTTCGTCTGCGTGGTAGATTATGTAAAAAACAGTGATTAACAAAGACATCTGAATATATTAAGTACTTGTCTACTTTTCTCTCGCACTTACGTCGCGTCGTCATTAAAACTACAATAACTTTTGATAGTGTGTTTTTTTTTATGTCATAGGTGGCAAACGAAGTGGTGGGTCGCCTGATGTTAAGTGATCACCACCGTCCATGGACACTAACAACACCAGAGTAGTCGCAAGTGCGTTGCTACCATTTGGGGGAAGAGTTAGGGGAGGGAGTGGGAGAGGAGAGAGGAGAGAGGAGAGAGGAGAGAGGAGAGAACGTCGGTTTTCTATGAGAGGGTGGTACTACCCCGGGCGAGCCGACCCATTCATGCTAAAACCAGTAATCGTTTCAGCGTGGCTCTACCACTCTGTGTCGACCGATTTTAATGAAACAAACACTTAGTTACTCCCTAGGATATGCTTGAGTGTTCATATAACAGATAGACAGACAGAGTTTTTTAAAAATGATTGATATGTTTTCTATTACTTATTCCTAGACACCTGCAACAATTTTTTTCACGAAAATCAATAATGTAAATACACTTTATATTTACATTGTTATTATATGTATAGATTTGATAAATGTAACACATCCGGCATCTGCAAATCACAAGGTTTTTACCTCCAATGCCTTGGATTTTCCCCGTCGTCGTGATGCAATGCGTTAAGGTAAGGAAATTTCTCAATCTATAATGTGACGTGGATAATTGTCTGTACATTTATTATTGCAAAAATCACGATTTTACAAAATCTTTACATATCAATAAAATGCTTGTTATTTGTCTGAGCTAATTAATGTCCTAGTTAGCTCAAAGGGTTTTGTCACAGGGAGTAAATTTCGCTCCCGCACACCAGACTAGGTCCCCCTCGGCAACGGCTCAAGCCTAGGTCCGATCCCTCGGCGTGGAGCCCTTGGGTACGTTGTTTCGCGCGATAAAGTGACACAAAATCCTACATCACTGCGACAACATTACACATATCACCTCCACACACGTGCACGCATACGCAGGCAAGTGGAAAGGCTTTATTTTTTTTCCCCTTATCAAAATGAAATAGTTTAGAATATTATCCGATACAAAATATATATAAGAGTTGTTGAGGTATGTATGCTTGGTACACATATATGTTTCAACAACTCATATATGTATGAATAGTTAGCTTAGCTTAGGTTAGCTCAGATAGTTCGCGAATTGCATGTATGAGGCAACAGCCAAAGCCGAGGTGTGCCGTGAGCTAGTTGTCAAAATAAAATCGGCTGAGTGCCTTAAGCGCTCGCCTTAGTAGCCCGGTGAAGCTGTTAAGACCTTGCTGGGTCAATAGCGTAGTCAGTTCGAAAAAAAAAATAAAGGTTTTGTCAAGAGTTTTACGAACAGACAGAAATCGTTTTGGAGTAATATCTAGGTTCATTATTTTTTTCTTTGAGGATTGGGTATCCTTACTATCCTTACTTCCTTACTAATAGTGAAAATCCTAAGAATTGTTTTTTTGTAACACTTTAATTACTTATACGCTCTTCATTTGTTCACACGTTTTCCGGGATACAAAAAAGTTAACATTTAATTCAGAGAAAAAGCATTGTTCTCGAGTGATAGATCAAATATTCGTATATTGATAAGAGCGAAGGCACGAGCAAAAGCTAGCTAATAATATTTTTAACTAAGGTAAATTAAAAGTTGTAAAGCGGTTATGGGTAGTTCTCTGGTTTCGTGCTAATTAAAATAGTATTAGGTTTTACAACAAAGTCCCGAAAGCATATTATCAATTTGCCATAGTAAGTTCAAGAATTAGGCAAACGGGTTTTTGTACATTTTATAACAATATATAAACAATGACCTTTATAAAGGTTAAATAATAATGACGAATTACGGAAAAAAGACAGACCACGGTTAATCCAATTTAACACGTACTTCCTATAAATCAAAGAACCCACTATATGAACACTAGTTATAAAGTAGACAATATAAATTTAGAAGGAAACGGTTTGAATATGAAATACGACGAGAAAGTATGTTTTTTAGATACTTTAAAATTATTATCTCCCATAATCTGTTTCTTTTCAACAAAGATCACGAAGAGTCTTCTTAAACAACAGTTGCTTCTAATCTAGACAATCTAAATAGACTATACAAAGTATATTAAATGTGTTTCGTTTGAAACAAAGGAATTTTAAAAAACATTTATGAACTTGTATTTGCATAGACGCATATGATCATAGATATAATTGTCATAACGGGAATTCTTAAGGTGTGTTACATACTAAGTAAATATGGGTATTGCGATAATTTAAAACATACTAGAAAGAATATGTAGACAAAACAAAACGTGTGACATTAAATCACCAAGTAAAATAATGTACATGCTGTTGATTTTTCAAACAACCCATTTTCCTTATGTCTAGATACATATGAACAAAGACATTCCTTTAATACGGCAATCCACGTATTTATTCACTTCGAGCGTGTACTTAACTTTTATATATTTTTTAAGCCTAAGAGATATTACTAAAGAGGATTATCTCGATGGTGCAAAGGTTTAGTTGACTGGCTTTATTGATGAACTAGCCTTTGCATTTGCTACCATCTCCTTGTCATAGATCAATAGATCATAATCATCTTTGGATAGAAAAAAACGAGATGCATTCATTTTTTAAATCATTCTTTCCTAACACCGATTTTTTAGAGAATATAGTTAATCAAAAATGGGTTGTACTGAATTAATGGGTTCATCTTTAATTAACTTAATGTTCTTTTATAAATTCTTTTGAATTGAAAATGTTTCATATACTCTCAGATGACTCCAGAGTATTTCCATTTTTTATAAGAGCTCCATTGTTTAATATTTTATCTTGAAAATTTATACGAGGAACACCTTTTCATACTACATTATCATGAATGAAAATTGCAGATTGTAAGCTATTTTTTCGTACTGCACGGCACTGAAAATAATAAAGATAATATGGAGGTACAAAACCCTAATTCTCAATTAATATATTGGCTTATTAATTTAACAGTAGTGCGGTCCAATGGTAAGTCACCACAGGATATGGTTAACACTATTGTTGGTAAGGATAAAAAAAGGAAAATATTAGGTCTGCAAGATATTTGAAGAATAGGTTTGATCTTACGCAACTCGGATGGCTTATACTTATATAAAATAGGCAGAAACATGATTTCGTCTTCTCTGTGTCCTACTCCAAAATAGAACCGATTCTAAATTCATCTTCAAAAGTACTATAAATAGAATATTAGCTATGCCTCTAGAAGACTCCTAGTTACTACATTATTTAGTTTACAAAAAAGAAACATAAACGACACACAGCTATAGATATAAATTGTATGGTATAAATTTATTTGCTCTCGGCTCATTACTGAAGCGATCATGGCTTAGATGCTAGCGGGTTCGGATGAACGTGGGTTCCAATCCTAGCAACTGAGTCGGTGAAAGTGAAGAAAAGTTCCTGATAAAACTATAGCATGGTGGTAGGGTTTTTTCTAAGCCCACCTGGCTAACTACTTTTTTTTCTTTTCTTTTATATGGGGAAATCCTTACGGATTCCCACCCTAGCCGGGCTGAGGGTGGGGTATGTCCGACTTGCACGGATTAAAACCCCATGGTGCCTTCAATCACCTATAGGCCGAGAAGCAGGAGCTGCCGAACTGGCACTGCGTCTACTCCCCGGCAGGTGTCGCTGTCGAGAGGTCAGAATCGTATACCCCTCAGGGGAGGGCGAGAGTTGCCCTCCCCTGGCTAACTACTACCCTCAAGTTGAACTTCTGTGGGCAAGCACCTGTTGGTGTGTTCCGGCACCTGAACTTGAGAGCTGGTCCCCTTTACGCTTAGCGTGTTTACCATTTTAGACCACGTCGTTATTTAACATCAGTTAAAATTGTGATCAAATCCCTATACAGTATCCTGAGATGAAACAGAAGAATCCCCTAAAAATAAAAAAAATAATCGGAAGAATACCTTTGTACTGTAGGCTTGCCTACATATTAGAAATAACCAATAATTTTTATTTTTTATTTTTTTAAATGTAGATGATTACTTCTTAGAATAAGAATTTTTGTAAGAAAACCTAATATACAATATATTTTAGACCTAATTCCTATATGTAAGTATATTGAGATTGTTCTTAACATGCACTTGTTTTTATATATAGCATCTCAAAAATAAATTATCCACTGCAGTTGTATAACGCGTTCATAATTAGATGTGTACTGCCACCGGAGACACAGGATTACCTAGTTTGGGTGGCAGCGGTCATATGTAGAATTCATCAATTTTTAATGTAGTTTTTCATAGTTTGCGGTCCATAGTTCTAGTTTGATAAATTGTACTACTAAGGCTACTAAGGCGAGCGCTTAAGGCACTCAGCCGATTTTATTTTGGCAACTAGCTCAAGGGTGCGCGGCACACCTCGGCTTTGGCTGTTGCCTGATACATGCAATTCGCGAACTATCTGAGCTAACCTAAGCTAAGCTTACTATTCATACATATATGAGTTGTTAAAGCATATATGTGTACTAACCGATCATGTAATGTTGCATAAACAAAGGAATATAGTGTATATGGGCGCTCGGCCGTGCTGCCATCTGGTTTCAATTTCAAGCTTTAGTGTCTGTTGTGCCATCTATCAGCTAATTCGAAACTTAATTACCACAGGAAATATTATTAGCAACTCTTTGTTATAAGATAACTAAAAAAAAAAAGGACGAACAGATTACTATGATAAGTAACAAATTAAATTAATTAAGATTTATTATAAGTTTTGATTATGTTTAATTATTATTTAATATTGTATTAAAACATTAAAAATATAAACATGACTTATGTTTGTCACAAATGTGTAAACTGTGACATTTCCGGTGTATTTTTATTATAATTATTTCTAAATAATTAAACTATATTTCAAGTTTAAATCAAGATTAAAAATAATTGTATATGGTTATTTATTTTATAAATTGTTTTGTAAACCGTTAATGTTAATTATGTTTGTAATAAATATGTTCCGTTGACTTAACGGGGCATTCTTTGGACGGTCATTGTAAGGTGACGTTGTCAAGAAGGAAAATATAATTTGCTTCTTATTAGTAGTGTCATTTTTGTGATGGATCCTGGGGAGAGTTCTGGTGAGGCGCTGACATGTGATTATTACCCAGAAAAAATGTACCGTTCATAAAAAAAAAAAATATCCTTTATTCAATTTAGGCCCTGAGAAGGCGCTTATGAACGTCAAAGCTACTACCGGTTCGGAAAACAGCCCAGTCATCGAGAAGAACCGGCAAGAAACTCGATCTGGTTTATTTTTTCATGTCATATATTTCTATAGTAATATAAATATTCACATTCGTTATTAATGGATGCACAGAGAGGGGCGTCATTTCCAGACGTCACAATCGTTCACGTATTGATCCACCCTATAATAGCCTTTAGATATTAAAACCCGCTTGACATGGTTCTTGAACTCACTATCAGGCAAATCGGTAATGTGTTTTGGGACTTTATTATAAAACTTAACACTATTACCTAAAAAACTGTTTTTGGATTTAGTGAGCCTGAAGCATGGAATGACCAATTTGTTGCTGTTTCTAGTATTTAAATTATGCTGGTCTTTTACTAGATCCAACATATCTGAATTTTTGCGGACATACATTAAATTATCTAGAATATATTGGGAGGGCAGAGTTAAGATACCGAATTCCTGAAACTTAGTCTTTAATGATTCGATAGATTGAATTTCATAGATTGAATCTACATTAAAACAACCAAAGCTGCGTGCAAAAGTTAATTTTACTATTACTTACTTTGATGTCGTGGTGACCTAGTGGTTTGACCGGTGGAATATTATTTCGATGTTCGCAGGTTCGAACCCCGGCCATGTACCAACGAATTTTTCGGAATTCGCGTACATTTACTGATTTAAATTGGTAACAATACCGGCTGACGGTGAAGAAAAACATCGTGAGGAAACCTGACCTGAGAAATGTTCTTTTAGTATTTTTATTGTATGTGGGAAAAATATAGAACTGTGGATTTCTCAGAGTTTGAAATCGCCAATACGTCGTGGGCTGGCATGGTGATTACGCCCATACCCTACCTTCCTTCGGGAAGAGGCTTATGGCCCTGCAGTGGGTCTCTTACAGGCTGATGATGAAAATTGAAAATGATATTTTACTAACTCTTGTCCGCGGCTTTGTTTGCGTTAATATAGATTTTACCTATTCTTCGGGAATAGTAGTTTTAATCTATATCAACGGTATCCTATGTCTTTGTATACACTCCCATCATTTGATTGATCGATTAGATAAGGTGTGGAAACGTACCTAACAAACTATGTAAATAGAATAAATTTTATAGACAGATTGATTTTTGGCCTCTAAAGTATTATTTCATTAGCTTTTGTTCGCAGTTTCGCTCGCCTTATTCTAGCTTTAATCTATCCTTCGGGTACGGTACTTTATTTCTGGACGAAGGTACCTTATATCATTTACGTACTTCTGACAGCGAGTATGGGAAAATGATTGGTTCAGTACCTAGTTATGGCGTGAAACTATAATAAACAATCAAACTCACGCACATTTATAATATAAGTAGCGATAGGTTAAGTTATATAAGCACTGTACAATTATTATGGCCCTGCAGTGGGTCTCTTACAGGCTGATGATGATGATGATGATTACTTTGATATAACTATTTATTATATTCATTATTAATTATTAGAAATAATAAGAAACGCGTACAGAGCTGCGGACAAAGTATAGCATAATGGAATCTAGTAAACAAAAACAATTACCTCAAAAATATAATTATCTGGAAAAATATAATAATGTTGAACATGTTCGTTGTCGGTACGTGTTTACAAAAGTTCAAGTAATTCTATTTATACGTTGAAGTTTAATTATCAGCGTGATGAATTGTTGCCTTGCTAATTATGTTTCTTATGTATTTATATAATTATTGGATACAAACCCAATTGCCTACAATTGTAATAGCGTAGCTATATTCATTTAGAGAATAATAAGTATTATTAAGATTGTTATTTTTTGTTGGAAAATTAGCATCATCTCTCGCTTTGATTATACACTACAATCGCTTCACGCTATGTTATTTGTACTCGATTTTATTCTAGTGATAAAGAACGTGAATTTAAATACTATAATTAGAAATTTTGCAGAACCCTTAGAATAACAGTTAGGAAGATCTAAATTGCACTAACTCTATCTTTGAAGTCCGTCGCAAATTCATCAAATGTGCCAATGAAAAAGGCGTTGCTACAGTGCCATGTCTACATTTGTTGTGGCCTTTATTACTACGTACAGTATGCTCTAAAACTTAAGTGATGTGTTTACCTTAATGCGTCTAATTGTGTACTTTTAATAGGAGATTAATTAAACTATGTGAATATAAAATTCATAAAGTTTGTGGTTTGTGATTATAAATATTTGGAACCTCCTGTGGAGTTTTCTCGAGAAATGAGGCACTCATGCTAGAGTTCTGATGTTCTTTTTCATTCTTGTTGGCGCCACAAATTTCTCGATAGACGGCCTCGTTCTGGAAGACGTAGCGTGTGTAGACGAGCTTCAAGGTGGATCTGATCTGATAAAATTTGTTGGAGTATGCTGGATGCGAGCTGTGCAGGATCGGAAGTTGTGGCAATTTTTACGGAGGCTGTACTTATTAAAGTATTGGATGTAATATTGAGTGAATATTTAAGTTGATGGTGGTAGAGCCACGCTGAAGCTATTACTGGTTTCAGCATGAATGGGTCGGCTCGTCCGGGGTAGTACCACCCTCTCATAGAAAACCGACGTGAAGTAACAGTACTCGCATTGTTGCGTTTCGTTGTGTTAGTGTCCATGGACGGTGGTGATCACTTAACATCAGGTGACCCACTTGTTCGTTTGCCACCTATGATATAAAAAAAATAAAATAATAATAACTTGTGGAGCTACTTAACGAATTCTAATTTACTTTTATAGTATTGAAGATGAAATTTTTTATTACTGTCTAATCTTAATAAAAAAGGCACGTTTTGATCTACATTCCACATAGCATACTTGTAAATGTGCCAAAGATTAATTCAAATCTTAATTTTTAACATATAATATCAAACAAAAAATATCCTATGCCAGAATTAATTAATTGTACGAGATGGAAATTATGCTTTAATTTTGAAGAAGACTGCCACGTTGGTATATATGACCGGCCACGGTTTCTCGTAACGCAATAGTGGTCATTGGTGACTGAAGCACTAGATCTTTTTACTATTGCAAAAATTCACCCGTGGTGAACTAGAAGAAACAAATGAATACGGCGCGGCGTAGCTTTCCAATTGTTAAACAATATCTATTTTGAAGTAGTCAGCGAGACAGTAACCACGTTTGGCAAGATTAGATTAAAAGAGATCCCTACGAGGAGAAAAATTTAATTGTTTGAGTGAACTATTACCTAAACATAAAATTAAACTTTATTGTTGAAGTTATTTATCCACGGAGCCTGTGTAAAATAACATAAACACTTTTCTAAAGGTTTTCTAGTTGTCTACCTACGAAGGTGGACAACGTCTAAAATGTTAAGTGTATAAAATAAATTGTATAAACTCACATCATTCATGTAAGCAATATCGGTAAAAGAATCGCTCCTACGAGTGTGCATGTATTTTAATTTTTACCCAATCGGATTTGCGCGTGAAGGAATATTTTCGATTTTTAAACACTTTTCTAAAGGTTTTCTAGTTGTCTACCTACGAAGGTGGACAACATCTAAAATGTTAAGTGTATAAAATAACTTGTATAAACTCACATCATTTATGTAAGCAAATTAACAATATCGGTAAAAAAAATCGCTCCTACGAGTGTGCATGTATATTTTAATTTTTACCCAATTGTATTTGCGCGTGAAGGAATATTTTCGATTTATTTTTAATTGTAGTTCGGCAAAATGACTGCACTGTGCCTGATGGTAAGCTCAGTACAATTCAAAAACAATGGCGACCACCGAGTGACATACTATCCATCGCCTGTCGCCGCTGTCATGCCGGCCTGCGAGAAGCTGGAAATGCACAGGCTGATCCCGAAACGCGACCCGCAGAAGCGAATCACTATGACTGGCTTTTTCGCCATATACATGGTGGTTGCGACCCAGTCAGGCTGTAAAACCCTATCAACCCGCTTTGCCTCATTCGTTATTAAGCAAGGTGCACCATGCGCAGGTGAGGTTGGCTTGAGTGTCTCAAGTCTTAAATGTTATTCGACACCCCTTACACCCCAAAATTTTTATTTTATTGTATGTGATATACATCTATTTCTTTGGGACATTCTGAAGTTTACTCTAATGAACATATAACATATTAAGTGCCATTACATTCATATCTATTTAATATTTAAGCTAAATATCTGTGTATCAAAAATAGAGCAGATATAAAAATAATATTTACGTACCAATCATCTAAATCAACTCATCTAAATAAACAAGCTGTTGATTATTATAAGTAAAAAGTTTTTACTGTTCTTAAAATTCGCTCGTTTACTTAACATACCCGCATCATTGCTATTTCTGTTGATTATTATAATACTAGCGTTCGTGATTCGATCATAATTATTTATATTTTCTAGTTCCAATATAAAGGCAAAAAATAACGGATCTTTTTAAAAATACGTACCTATTAATAACAGTAAACTTAGTTAGTGACTAAAAAGCGGAAGCGCATTGCGATCTGGCCCGGTCTTGCCAAACTGATAAATAGGACCACATCCAGAATAGCAACAAAGCGAATTTTTTTGACGCTCTGCCCGTGAACGTAGTGGCGGACCTCACATGTACATTGGTGCGAATCAAAAACAAGAGCAAAAACAAACAACAAAAACAAAAATAAGATTATAGATATATAGGCTTGCATGGAGGAGCCAACGCTTACAAGCAAAAATAATAACCGAAAGACCAGAAGCCGCAAAAACATCTAGAGGAGGCAAACCAGACAGACGACCATTCTCGAAATTAACACAAATACTCATATCTCAAACTCATAGACATACTGCTAATCAAAAGCACCTATCGACCGTCTTCTGAGAAGAGGTCTTAAGGTCAAACTGAAACCGCAGCCACGGAAAACCAGAGCGGACATGGGGCAAATCACCCTACCCGTCCAAATTCCTGTCACGGAATCACTAGATCACGTGGAAAATGCCATACTCGAGTTCAATGCCATTCTCAAGCCCACGAGCAAAGTCAACACATTGACGTGAACACAAATTCTTGAGGCCCACTATCTGGGAATCATGAACTTGAGAGATGCTAGACTTGAAGAAGCGGAAGCGACCGTTTACAACAACAATACTGCCCAAGTCATAGCAGGAGTAATGACGGGTAGCTACATGGCCGGTTACAATTCCACCAGTGGTTTCGTACTAAGAAAAGAAAACAAGACACGGGAAGCAATCCAGACCTAGAAATTCGAAGTGCCCACGGAGGGCCCGATCGTAGTAGATCGTAGAGGGTGAAAACCACCTCGAGGGTTTTAATTCCAACAGTATCGGATAGCACTAAAACGACACACGACATAAAGTGGACGAACGGAGTCCCTGGCTGTGGAAAGACTACGTAGTTGGTGAGAAACTTCGATGTGGAGGGGCGACTACCACAACCGAGGCGGCAAAAGACCTACAGGAGAAACTGGTGCAAGTGCACAGAAAAGAAGCCGAAAAGCGGGTGGGCACCATGGCGTCCATATTGGTAAATGGCTTCAGAGGGCCCGACAAACGTCCAAGGTTTAACCGTTGATGAGGCTCTCATGAACCATTTCGGGGCTATCCTGACCGCCAGTCGGCTGGCCGACACAAGCAAAATTCTTCTCATCGGTGACTTCAACCAACTATCCTATATTAACCAAGAAAACTTGTTTCGGATGGCTCATTGCAGACCAATGGCCACAGCCGGTATTGACTAACAACTCAACTGCATATACAGGAACCCCATGAATGTAACATACGCATTGAGTCATGTATCATGCATCATGTATACGACGGTATATACTCGCCGAAACCGATAGTGAGATCTCTGAGCATCAGGGCGAACAAATATCCTCACACACCCCGATACTCTCTTCCTGATACATACACATGAAGAGAAAAAGCCATGATAAGCAAGGGCTACGGAGGAGTGGAAGGATCGCGCCTCTTAACAGTCCATGAATCTCAGGGATTAACCTTCAAATCGGTGGTGAACCTGGAAACAAAGGGCAGAAAGGATGCAAATGCCCGATAGCGTTTCATATGCTATAGTCGCAATATTGAGACACACCAACACCTGTGTCTACTATGCCGAAGTGACTGACGACGCAATTAGTAGGTTTATCCATCGGACGCGCGACATTGTGGATTACAACAGATTACAATTTAAAAATGGCAATAAAAATGAAGCCGCCATAAAGGAGATTACCTCTATGACAAATAGGTAATATAATATAATGTAAACAAACGTAATGTAATGTACAGTAGTAAACGTATAATATTTAATAGTTAAGTAGAATAACAATAGTTGCTCACATGTAAAACGATTTTTAACTAGGTTAATAAAATTAACAACAGCAAAAAAAGGTGCGGACCAAGTGTCTGCAGAAAAATAAAACACTAAAGTTCGTCAATATTTACTAAACAAAACGAAAAAATAAATCGGTTGACTAACAGAGGTGCACGGTGTTTTACCTCTGACTATTTACATATAAATGGTTAATCCCACCTTGGATATCAAACAATTTACAAGCAAGTTAAAATAACAGTTTGTATAATTCACGTTAAAAAATCATTGACAAATAACACGACTTTAATTCTTAGCCGAGAACATAAAATAATTATATGTAGGTCTATATTGGTCTAAATTACAAAATTTCAAATTAAGTTAAGGAAAACATCCCTGGTACCTCTGTATATATATTTTTATTCATGTCTGTTTAAACTCCGTATAAAGAGATTATCATCATTAATCCCTGAACTGTCCAAAAACCCTAAGGGTTAAAGCTCCATACAAACAAATGTAGACCTTATGATGCATTAATCAACACACGTAGTATAAGTTTAAAATAAATACTATATTTATTACAAAATTAGAAAACTTGAACAATAACAAATTATGTAATGTAAAATTATAATGACATGTTGAGATCTGGGTCTTATAAAATCAGCCGAGGGGTTAAGTAAATCTAAACCATTATAGAAGGTTATTAAACATTATTATACGCTCTAAAATTGCCATACTGGTGGTGGTGGTATTATTACCATTAAGCGCCATCTTAAATAAAACTATTATAAGTTTGTATGATTAAATGATATATTTTAAAAATACTAATGACAGTTCACGTTTATCCTTCTTAGTTTTTCAAAGTGAGACCTTGATGAATTGTAGGCGTTCTAAACGTGCCTCTATTGAGACTAAAGCGGGCCGGTGCGTGGTGACAAGAAGAGATGAGACGAGGAGAGGAAAGTAGGGTTCTGACTTAGAGAGATTTGGCATGGCTGCGAGAGGAGGAAGTTCTTGCTGCGTAGTTAGAATATTAGTAGAGAGACTTACGTTTTATTTAATCATCCTGCCTTATCAATATATTTATTTGATTTTAAGTTCTAAGGAGACCTTTAGTTTACAGACATTGTCACTTGTGTTTGAGTATAGAAAAAACCATGACTGATATAAATTGTTTATTATAATTATAGTTATGATTTTCAAAACTACGCCGAACACTAAATATAGTATAGCAAAGTGTTGTTTTGGATTATTTCTCGAATAAAGGATTCCGGGAGCATTGCCAAAGGCTTGTCCAGTGACTGGCCTCGTGTCCATCGAGCCACTAAGTCTTGCGCTGGTGCGGGAGTGTCCACTGGGACCATGTGCCCTGCTCCGCGTACTACTACTTCAGTTAATCCACCACCGCTTTTTTGATACCTGTTTATCATCATATATCATATCACACAAAGCCTTCAAATATTCGATACTAGACCTTTCAAATTCAATTTATAGTCTCTTACCCTGCCAATCTATTTTTAAATAAGTAAGGGAATCTAGTCGATTCGTGGAAATCCTTGTACGAATTCCATCGCCAGGTGCGCATATTCTCTGAAGTCATAGCGCAGGGTAACATTTGATCTAGTTGACCACTGAAAAGTAAATAAAGTATTTGAAGGACATCGATTCCCTAAAGTCACACTAAGATACTTGGGAGACGAGCAATTACAATACAAATTGTAGATCAAAATGTAAAGTAAGCGATAGCGTAGTAATAATTTGGGCAGTATGTGGGACGCGGCGCTAAATGTAATGAATAAGAACCAATAAAAATATATAAAGCACCCAAGATCCAATAAATGAACGAAGAAATTTTAATAAATGTGCAGATTTGAAATAAACCACTACTTTCACTGTTTAAAATATCTTACCAATAAAAGAGAACTTTGTAATGATTTAACAAAGTTTCGAGGTACGGTTTCGTGCTGCTCAAAAAATCAGGTGCCATATGAGTGTTCACTGATACATTGGCGAAACTGAACTTTATGTCCCCAACGTGTAAAGCTTTTTTCACCTCGGACAATTGCAAGAAAGTGTAGTACTTGCCCAATGATAGGTCGTCACGTAAGAAATTATACGCGTGCTTCTGATGTGTTAAAAGTAATAGGACTGAGATGAGGTTTGTCCATTTCTGTAAACAAGGCATATACGAATTTAGAATTGCGTCGTAATGGTATTTGCCATTAAGTTCTTATGTTTTATAATATCATATCAGTCTGTAAGAGACCTACTGCAGAGTCATAAGGTTCTTCTCGAAGGGAGGTATGACTTTCGGTTGGATTTTAAACTTCGAGATATCCACAAAAAAATCAGGTGCCATATGAGTGTTCACTGATACATTGGCGAAACTGAACTTTATGTCCCCAACGTGTAAAGCTTTTTTCACCTCGGACAATTGCAAGAAAGTGTAGTACTTGCCCAATGATAGGTCGTCACGTAAGAAATTATACGCGTGCTTCTGATGTGTTAAAAGTAATAGGACTGAGATGAGGTTTGTCCATTTCTGTAAACAAGGCATATTCGAATTTAGAATTTTGCGTGCAGTAAGTTCTTATGTCCTATAACATCATATCAGCCTGTAAGAGACACACTGCAGAGTCATAAGGTTCTTCTCGAAGAGAGGTATGACTTTAGGTTGGATTTTAAACTTCGAGATATCCACAAGTCTATATACCGTGGTACTGAACATTACTCAGGTTCAGGTTTCCTCACGTCAGTTTCATTCAATGTCAGTCGATAGTGTTAACAATTGGAGTTATTAAGTGTATGCCAATTTCCCAAAATAGTTTAGTTCATTTCGATATTTTATAGGGTTCAAACCTACGGACATCAAACTGACATTCTACAGGTCAAACCACTTAATCACATCAATTAACTGACACGAACAAATCAAATTATAACAAAAAGGCTGTGACTAGATTCGATATTAAAATTTTGTTTTTTAAATTTAAACAAAACACAAATGCATATGTATGTGTGAATATATTTTTTTATCTACTCTGATATAAGATACGTGTTCTAGATTCATATATGTCTGAATAACTCTACATTGAATATAGTTAACAGTTCTCACAAAAACTTGACAGACAATTACCAACCAACTTCGTGGTGTCGCTGATAGATGTCGAAGTGCGCGCGCATTATAAAACATTCTCATAATTTTTCCCAAATACGCTAAAAGAAGCATAACCTCAAAACCACAAATATTTTCTACAGTCGCATTTCAACTCCCCTCTGAGCTAAATGCTTACAACTGAAATGGACTATAATAACTAATAATCAACTGTTTACTCTACAAAATAGCATACGAATGTTTATTATAGTAAAGAAACATACATTCTTAGCTGCGATACTCCTGTTAGCTGCTATATCATCTTGAAATGACTGCTCTAGAGGCTTTATGATGTCCATCTGCTTCTTATCCAGTAAACCGAAATAATAGAACATATTTGTTATGTTGAATATCATGCTTGGATCAACATAAGCATTGCCCATTATCATACCCTAAAAAAGACTAGAAATTTACGTATCTATGTTTATAATATAAATACTGTCCTCATAAATCTTTCTGACCGCTCTGAATACAGCCTTAGGTTATCTCTTGAGCATAATACAATGAAGAGTTTTATACATATTTAAATTAATATTACTGTAATCTAAAATTGGCATTATTTCATCCTTAATTTATCTCGATATAGTGAACTTGTCTACATATAATACGTATCTATACCTTAACTTATATTCTGCGCGTCTTATATTCAGAACAGTCAAAAATGGAGGACTTTACATATTTTAATAACAGTTGAAAATCTGTCACCAAGCACCTATAGTAGTATAGTATTCCGGCAGCCACATTTGAGAACCACTCTCCTCCTTTTATGATCTTACACCGCATCCTAACGTTAGGTCAGATTGTGGGCAGTATAAGATTAGTATACCTAGTCGGGTCATTAGTTATACCACAACCTTATAATTTATTAATTTGCAAATACTCGTCAGATATACTTTGGTTATTTTCGAAAGCAGAACAGTCGCGCTTGAAAAAAAATGAATTCATTTGGAAAGATGGAGCGGTCGCACAAGTATAAATCCGCGACAATCGTGTGGCACCGCTATGGTTACGCATCCACAGAGATTTGCAACATTCAGCAAAAGTTTAAAATAGCACTACGGTTTGTTTTTCGCACTATCAAACGGTACACTGAAGGTTTAAGCTTCGAAAATCGTAAGAGGGGTAGCTGACGTTGCACAGTTAGGACACAAGCGGTCATCAAAGTAGTGAAAGCATGAATCCAATTTTGCTATCAATGTTAGGTGATGACTCGATAGCCATTTTCCTAATCGTTGGATAGGACGAGGAGGACCCATTCCGTGGCTTGCGAGGAAACTATTTTTGAATAAATAAGAATTCATTTTTATTCATTTGTAAAGATGGAGCGGTCGCACAAGTATAGAGCTGAGACAATCGTGTGAGACCGCGATGGTTACACATCAATAGAGATTTGCAACATTCAGCAAAAATTTAAAATAGCATTACGGTTTGTTTTTCGCACTATCAAACGGTACACTGAAGGTTTAAGCTTCGAAGATCGTAAGAGGGGTAGCTGACCTTGCACAGTTAGGACACCAGCGGTCATCAAAGTAGCGAAGGTGTGAATCCAATTTTGGTATCAATGTTTGTTGATGGCTCGATAACCATTTTCATAATCGTTGGATAGGGCGAGGAGGACCCATTCCGTGGCTTGCGAGGAATCCGGACTTAACGCCGGTTGATTTCTATGTCTGGGGTCACATGAAGTCCCTAGTTTACGACGGCTCCCTGTGTCATCCGCGGAAGGACTCAAAACAAAAATGATAAACGCAGCAAATGCAATGCGGAATAATTTGACTACTTCGGTAGTTAAGTCACAGCTCAGAAAAGGAATGCGACTTTGCGTAAGTAATAGGAAGTCACTTTAATTAGAGGAAGATCTTTAATTAGGCTAAATTAGAAAACGTCTTAATTTTTATGTATAAACTGTTAGTAGTTCTAAATTTTATTTTATTTTTTTTTTGTTTTATTTACATTGGGTATGGTTTTTAATTATTTTTATGGAAATTTTTAAGAAAGACCTTAAGTTTAGTTCGAATACAAATTTCCGTCTGCTTCCTTTGCGATTTTTTTTTCAGTTACTTTGAAGTGAACTCGTAGTTGTTATGCATTGTAGGAAACCTAAGAAATCAGTTGGTCTTTAAATAATCTGCAAGCCAAGTTTCATAACGTTTTTAATACATATTAGTAGAAAAAAAATCAAAACTATTGAAATAATATCGTTTTTCATCTCGCATTTTTATATTTATATTAATAAGTGTTGTTTTAATATTGTTGAAAACCCAGTGTTTAATCATTTTTATAAATCAAAAGAACAAATGACATTTAAATTGATACCTTTTTTTTAAAATAAGTTTTTGATTTAGCCTTTGGATTTATTTTGAAAAAAGTTAAAAAACATAATGCATATGGGGTTAAAATTATCACAAATAATAGCCCCTATCACCTCCTAACGGGAATATGTCGAATTACCAATAACCCTACATAATCATATTTGCTGACAAATGGCTATATAGCGGAAGTGGAAACACATTAGTTCGACACTTCGATGGGCAACTGGCTTTAAAGTGCTGTAAACCCCCTATATATAGTAGCGAATTAAGCAAAAATTCGATAATAATCTATCGCCAAGGAAAATAGGCAGGTGATTCCACTGTCAAAGAGAATCTGGGAATAATTATTGATGCAGGTTAATTAAAAAAATCACTAGTGCAACTCAGTATATGACGAAGGTGAAAGTTCTTTGGTGACACGTAAATTTATTTTAAATAATAAGAATATGACCATTATTGTCAAATAAATAAACATTACCTTTCCTACACTCGTCTTAATTTTTCGCGCGGCTATATATTTCGGTTTATGGAATACTTCTTTTTTTTTCTCTCTTGGTCGCAACCAAGTCCTTATTTTCTGTCCTTTTCCATGAGAAATGTTTCGTTGAAAAAATTTGGAGTGAATATAAATCAAAAGAAAAAAATTAGATTTAAATTGATACTTTTTTTTAAAAATAAGTTTTTGATTTTGCCTTTGGACTTATTTTGAAAAAAGTTAAAAACATAATGCATATGGGGTTAAAATTATCACAAATAATCGCGACTATCACCTCCTAACGGGAATATGTCGAATTACCAATAACCCTACATACTCATATTTGCTGACAAATGGCTATATAGCAGAAGGGGAAACAAATTAGTCTTCGATGGGCAACTGGCTTTAAAGTGCTGTAAACCCCCTATAATTACTAGGCGACAGAATTTAAAATTAGGTATATATAGTAGCGAATTAAGCAAAAATTCGATAATAATCTATCGCCAAGGAAAATAGGTAGGTGATTCCACTGTCAAAGAGAATCTGGGAATAATTATTGATGCAGATTAATTAAAAAAATCACTAGTGCAACTCAGTATATGACGAAGGTGAAAGTTCTTTGCAGACACGTAAATTTATTTTAAATAATAAGAATATGACCATTATTGTCAAATAAATAAACATTACCTTTCCTACACTCGTCTTAATTTTTCGCGCGGCTATATATTTCGGTTTATAGAATACTTCTTTCTTCTTCTCTCTTGGTCGCAACCAAGTTCTTATTTTCAGTCCTTTTCCGTTAGAAATGTTTCGTTGAAAAAATTTGGAGTGAACTTTGTACTTGGAATTTCATTTTTAAAGAATCACCGTCACACGAAAGATGTTTAAATTCGAATTATTCTATGACACACTTTTTAAATGAAAGGTTTATTTGTGCAATACCTGAAAGTTGACGTCGATTTGAGAAGTGTTTTTATGTTTGTGTATCTCCATGCCCAACGCTGGAACATATTTCCCTGCGTATGATTCTCCGGCCAAAAAGAGCGGTGCGGTTCGTAGCTCAGGGAATATCTCGAGTAATTGCTTCAATACTGTATACAGATGGCTACTGTACTGTAATTAGAAATTATTAGCATATATTACTTTTTGTATGCCATTATTTTCAATGCATTATTTAGTTGTGTCTTGCCCTTAAATGGATTTCAAAAATTAAACAATAACTCCATGAAATCGATTATTTAATTAGCTAGAAATTACTAATGTAAATGCATTCAAAGTCAAGACATACATTCTCATATTCGCTCCGCTTAATGATCATAATTTACGCTTGAAGAAAACGCCAGTTACTTAGGAGTTTTACAGGTTTTAAATAGAGGTGTTATTTACCAAGTAAACGATGAACATGTAATATTTTTTAGTGAAATCGTCGCATTTCGTTAAATTTCGCTGTAAACGATATTACACCGACGTATATATAAATCACTATGGTTTCAATTATTAACCTATTTTTATATATCGGTTATTTTAAGAATTTTAGAGAATTAAAGCTTGATCAAGAATTTAAGTGGTAACTGTTTAGAAAGTTAACTATTCAGACATTCTTCGGAAATACATTACAATGTTAATGACAGTGGTTATGAGGGAGAGATAGTAGTACTTACCAATCGTCCTACGAATAGGATAACTATGATTAAATTAATTTATAACTTATACCAAGAAAATTAAGATTCCCTGTTTCTCTAGTATGTATAGGTAATCTATATATTTATGGAATGATTTTAGTTTTTTTTTAATTTTTATTGAAGCACGGCAAAATGACTGCACTATGCCTGATGATAAGCACAGTACAATCCAAAAACAATGGCAACCACCGAGTGACACACTATCCATCGCCGGTTGCCACTGTCATGTCGGCCTGCAAAAAGCTGGAGATGCACAGGCCGATCCCGTAACGCGACCAGCAGAAGCGAATCACTATTACGGGCTATTAAACAATAACTCCATGAAATCGATTATTTAATTAGCTAGAAATTACTAATGTAAATGCATTCAAAGTCAAGACATACATTCTCATATTCGCTCTGCTTAATGATCATAATTTACGCTTGAAGAAAACGCCAGTTACTTAGGAGTTTTACAGGTTTTAAATAGAGGTGCTATTTACCAAGTAAACGATGAACATGTAATATTTTTTAGTGAAATCGTCGCATTTCGTTAAATTTAGCTGTAAACTATATTACACCGACAGTAGTACATATAAATAACTATGGTTTCAATTATTAACCTATTTTAATATATCGGTTATTTTAAGAATTTTAGAGAACGAAAGCTTGGTCAAATTCATGTGTATTTAAGTGGTTAGAAATTTAAGTATTCAGACATTCTTTGGAAATACATTACAATGTTAAGTATATGTTATGTAGGCAATAGTTATGGGAGAGATAGTAGTACATACCAATTGTCCTACAAATAGGAAGAATATTATTAAATACATTTTTAAGTTATACCAAAAGGTTTTCTGTTTCTCTAGTATGTATAGATAATCTATATATTTATGGAATGGCTTTAGTTTTTATTTTTTTATTGTAGCACGGCAAAATGACTGCACTATGTCTGATGGTAAGCACAGTACAATCCAAAAACAATGACGATCACCGAATGACACACTATTCATCACTATCATGCCGGCCTGCAAAAAGCTGGAGATGCACAGGCCGATCCCGTAACGCGACCAGCAGAAGCGAATCACTATTACGGGCTTTTTCGCCATATACATGGTGGTTGCGACCCAGTCAGGCTGTGAAAGCCTACCACCCCGCTTTCGCCATTGCCTCGTTCGTTATTTAGCAGGGTTGCACCACGTGCAGCTGAGGTTGGTTTGGGTGTCTCAAGTCTTATGATGTTATTCGACACCCCTTACACCCCATAGGGTCAATCATAAAATACGTTCGCACTTATGGCGATGGAGGACGTGTCGCTTACTGCGATAAGGGGGTCAAGGAGTTGCTCTAAGGAAACGTGACGTTTGCAATTAATGAAACAGTTTTGAAAAACTTACTCATTTTATTTTTAATATGATAGAATGTGATTTGTTTCATATTTGTAAAAAAACTGTACCCTGTCCCAACAGGGTTGTCAATGAACACAACAGAATGGTTAACAATCCATGTGTAGGGATTAACTGAAAATGTGCATATTAGGTAATAAATAAGTAATCAATGTATGACACTACGGTAACGCTACTTATACGGGCTGATTTCTAAGTTCGAGTATTATGTAATCAGAATTTTAGTCATTTTTGAACCGCCCTCCCCTCCCCTATCATCAAAAATAAGTAATATTTTTACATCAAATTGCTTACGTAATCTCTTTTCTCTTCTAACCCGGGTCACCAAAAATAAACCGTTTGCAATTAATGAAACAGTTTTGAAAAACTTACTCATTTTATTTTTAATATGATAGAATGTGATTTGTTTCATATTTGTAAATACACCTTGTTATATTTATTTGATTTGATTTTTTTTTTTTTTGAAATTGTCGAAATTTTTGTACTTTTAATTACGCGGTGATCCGGTGGAGCTGTTAACGCTAGGCCTTGTTACGCCAATAGCGTAATTGGTTCGAAAAAAAGGAACTTTCGTGGTACAATTTTTGATAACGTGGCCTCAGAAATTATGACAGCGTAATCATATGTTGTGTGAAAAGGCAAAATTTTGCATGACATTTTTGAACGACCGTTGAAAGACTAATGTCATACTCGTGTATCAATTCTAGAGATAATAATTATGATTGCTGTCGATCTTCAACAAAGTCTCTTTGTTTATCAAATTATCGCACCGGATTAACACACAATAATGCAGTGTTTACCTGCGGATTGTGATAAAAATACGTCTGCCCAACATCTTTGCAATGGCTTTATATGTACATTAATACGATTTCAAATGGTCCGAATAGCCATATCTAGAAGGAGAATTAGATTATTTTGATATATACTCACCGTAGGCATGTCTTGGACGTATCCATCATTGCTATCGGTAAAACTGTACCCTGTCCCAACAGGGTTGTCAATGAACACAACAGAATGGTTAACAATCCATGTGTAGGGATTAACTGAAAGCATACAATATAATAAATGAATAACCAATCTAGGATGCCACTTTCACGTGATTTAAACGGAGTGATTTGTAAATTCAAGTATTATATAAGCAGAATTATAGTCATTTTTAAAACTCTTCCCCCTCTCCCGCTTCCCGCCTATCAGCAAAAATAAGCAATATTTTTACCTCAAATTGCTTACGTAATCTCTTGTCTCTTCTAACCCGGGTCACCAAAAATAAACAAAGCATAGACATTCCCACTTGGGTACTTGATCAGCAGATATGATCTCTTTACCCTTTTGTTATATGTATTAGAAGATATAATACTGTATGTTATTTGTTCTTCATTCTGTCCACTTTTAATTTTGAATAAATGTTATTTTATTCGTATGTGAGAACACTAGCCAGTTGATGGCGAGGAATCACGCAATATAGGAAAAAAGTGGCGGGAAAGTCAATTTTTCGCATATTTTTGATGACATGAGGACTAGGCTAGGATCTGATTGGCGATTACGTCGGCATTTGTGTGGCGAATAATTTAATAATATTTGCTTGTCTAATTAGTATCATTGTAAGAATTGCTAGCGATTGTATCTATTTCGATTAGTTAGGTTAGGGGCCATGACAAAAAACCAAACTTGAAAGTGCACCATCGATTGAAAAAGTTTGGGAACCCCTGCTCTAATATATAAATACTCGTGCGCCCTTTACTTAAGTTATAGTCATTTCCTTTCTCTTCAAATACTAGTGACCCACCCCGGCTTCGGACCGATGAGATGAATGTGAATGGGTTGTGTTTAAGCGATCCATATTTTCGCATGTTAACTATTTCAATTCATGAAACTTCGTATCTAACTTTCGTTATAGACATAATTTAATTTCTAGCACGTAATTTTTTTTTTTAATCTCACAAAATATTTATTAAAATGATATAAAGGAGAAGTTTGATCTATAGTAAATGTCAAATGTAAGTAACATTGAATAAATACTAATACTTTTTTAACGTATAAGACATACATATAATAAAGGATAATTTTCTTTAAAAAAAATGCAATGCCTTGGGACATTTATAAGATATACATATAATGACGGATAATTTTCTTTAAAAAAAATGCAATGCCTTGGGGCATTTGCATTCTTTAATGTATCTCAGAAAAGTTAGCCAGATTTTGTTATATGTATAAACGGCAGAAATATATTTGTATGAGTGTTCTTAACTATGTATAAATGTAATAATAATTGTTATTCTATTTTTTTTGTTTGTCAAATGTTTCTCAATTTTTCACACAAGTTTTATTTTTCATTATTATTAATAGTGTGAGTTATATCAATTTGATAAAGCGATTAAAGATTTTTATTATTATTGTAATAATATTCATCGGACTGTTGAGTATTGCATTATCGACATTTGTAAATAAACGAATCTTTAACATGGGTTATACATATATAATTTTCAGTCCCCCAGCAACACATATCAAGACGCTTTTATTCAAAATCATGACTTACTATGATCTGTGACATGAGGCCTTTTGCGTGTGCTAGTACTATTATTTCTACTATTACTAATATTTCCATTTTAGAAAAAAGAAATAGGAATAAAATTGTAGGAAATTAATTTCCCACAAATAATAATAAATAATTTTTCTGTGGGGTTGCTTGTTTAGGAGATACAAAGCAAAAACACTATGCTCCCCTTTTTCCAAGATGGCGGCCGGGGGACAAGGGTAGCGACACAACAAACTTAAGCTTAAGCTTATACTGAACCCCGCTACACACAAAAAAAATTGCGTCCTCTGTAAACGCAACACTACAAATAACTTTTCAATGGACTATTATAAAGTTAAGTAAAAACAGGTACTTACATTTTAACGTCGACATATTGATAACTTTGAAAGGTCCTATTTCATCGAAGACACCGGTCATACTCGAAGCGCCGGGTCCTCCTTGAAGCCAGATAATCCACGGCGTTTCGTTCACAGGCTTTTTAAAGGAAGGGAAGTACCAAAAAAACATGTTCGAATTGTACGTCTTGTTAACCGTAATGAAACCGGAATAACTTTCGATTCCGAAGAACAAATGAGGGTTCACTTTACTCGCACGCCGTGCCTCATCTGTCCGACCTTGCTCTATATATGGAGTTAAGATCAATGCCGTTCCATTATCAACTGGTACGCACGGTACTGTTTTGATTGAATCAATAGCGTTGTCGGATATATCAACGCATTTGTCTTGCGGAGGTGTGACTGATGCATGAACATCCTTATTATTGCTATTCAGTTTATCTCCTAACACTTTACCGGTTCTAGATACCTTGTAGTCTTTTACAACTGAACGTGTTAATAAACCTTCTGCCCCATCGTTAATTACATTGACGCGGCAGTAAGAACTGGAACAAATTAAAAAAGAAATATTTAATAAATTGCATAAGAATTACCAATACACTTAAATGAATATGTAAAAACATTTATAAGCCACTATTCTTGACGATACTTTAGAGAAGTCCGACTAAATTTTAAGAAATATCATTGAAATTGTTTACGTCAAAAAAAACCTCACATCAACTTTTATATTTAAGGAATATAAATTACTAGCTTCTGCTGGCGACTTCGCCCGCATGGAATAATTATTTTGGTCTAACGGTAACACGCAGCGGATGCTCACAAAAAGAAAAAATACAATTTTGAAACATTCTTCATTGGTGCGCCGCTCATATTGGTCTTAGCGTGATGATATATAGGCTAACACTGAAATAATAATTCAAACCGGACCCTTAGTTCTTGACATTAGAGCAGTCAACCAAACCCTCCAGCTTTATATTAATATAGATTGTACAGAACATTGAACATTTTCGGTCCGGTAGTCCGGTGAAGCTGTTAAGACCTTGCTTGGTCAATAGCGTAGCCAGTTCGAAAAAAAAACTTGAAAACATTTTATTTGAAAGGTTTTATATTGAACATTGTGTATATCCGTAATTCCAATAGAAAAAATCAGTAATAAAGCTTAAGTATTGAATAACAAAAAGCAAAATACAGGAATTATATAAAAACTACAGGGTAACTCATTCAAAGGATATATGATGTTTCAAACAAATTACACTAAGGTGGAAAAAAAACATCTCACGACATTAACATACGTGTAGTTCCCAAGTTTCTACGACATTTATAATACATATTAGCCGACCCGTGCCCACTTCGTTGGGTGGTAATAGGCATTATCAAGCTACAACTTTTCTCTAGAACTCAATCATATATCTCTAATAGTTAAGTCAGCGTTCGTAAAAAACGTTTTCGCGCGACCATTTTTTCTCTGACTCCCCAGATATTACCCTGCACAACCTCACAAACTTTATCTCTTTATAATATTATTATAGATAATATAATTAGTTAATAGCTTCTGCTCGCGACTTCGTACGCGTGGAATAGTTATTTTGGACTAAGACGCAGCGGAAGCTTTAAAACATTTTTCATTGTTGCTCCGCTCCCATTGAGATTAACGTGATGATATGACACTCACAAATAACGTGGCTTTCTATTGGTAATCGTAATATATAAAAAAAATCGGTTTAGTAGTTCCTGAGATTACCCCCTACAACGTCACAAACTTTAACTCTTTATAATATTATAGCCTCTGCCCGCGACTTCGTCCGCGTAGTAATAGTTACTACCACACAGCAGAAGCTCTCAAAAAGAAAAAAACATCTCGATTTTGAAACATCTTTCATCTGTGCTCCGCTCCTATTGGCTTTAGCGTGATGATATATAAATAAGCTAATGAATATATGAATAAGCTATATAACACTGAAAGAATTATTCAAATCGGACCAGTAGTTCCTGAGATTACCCCTTACAACGCCACAACCTCACAAACTCACAACGTCACAAACTTTACCTCTTTATAATATTAGTATAGATAACCATATGATAACTCACCTGGTAATGAACAAAAGTGCAAAATAAATCTCCTTATACATTATTAGATCCAGTTGTTTACAATTTATATATAGAAATTAATCTTCTTATAAAACAATCCATTCATCAGCGAATTACAAATAGCAATGAACGCAATTATAGTACTGGCTTAATACTTTGCCAGTAACTATCTTATTTACTATTATCAGTTTGAACCGTTTGACCTCATATATTTTAATACAATACGGGCTAAATGAACTTGTACTTTTGCATTGAATTTATCTTAATAACCCACTTACGTAGGTACCTAATATTAAGTATATTACAATTAACACAGATCACCTACGCTAACGAACACTGGAAGTACATATATGGTGCGGGTTGTGATCCGTAGAGTCCCCTCAGAACTCCCGACTGACGACATTTCAGACGACCTCAAGGAACAGAAGATTCCTGTTCGCGAGGTTCATCGTATGCGCAAGAAAAAAAAACATATATGGTGTAAGGGTTGTATTTTTTTCTCGTGTTTTTCTAACTTGGTTAGTTAGTTTAGCTGAGTTGACAGATACAAAATACATGTTTGATTCCTTGAGATACACATGTGTACCTCACTAATTCTTATATGATTAATAACTTAGCTAGTTTAGGTTAGTAAGATTCGTGCTGTTGCACCCAAGGCAACAGCCCAAGTGGAGGTTCGGCCACTTTGGCACCCTTGACCTTGTTGCGTCGCCTCTATAGGTCGGTGAAGCTATGAAGGCACATCAGGTCAACAACGTTGGTCAGTTCGAATTTTTTTTTATATATATTGCAATGTCGCCACTGCTTAAACGTTTTATCTTCAGCAAACAATCTTCTAGAAGATTATTACTGTCATTGTCGATATGATATTACTGGTCTTGTAGATTGTGGAGAATGTGTAGCTTTGTTTGAACCAGACTAGGCCCCCCTCGGCAGCAGCTCAAGCCTAGGTCCGTTCCCTCGGCGTGGAGCCTTTGAGTACGCTGCTCGCGCGATACAGTGACACAAAATCTTACATCACTGCGACAACATTACACATATCACCTCCACACACGTGCACGCATACACGCTTACACATGCAGGTGGAAGGGTTTTAATTTTTCCCCTTATCAAACTGAAATAGTTTAGAATATTATCCGATACGAAATATATATAAGGGTTGTTGAGGTATGTATGCTTGGTACACATATATGTTTCAACAACTCATATATGTATGAATAGTTAGCTTAGCTTAGATTAGCTCAGATAGGTCGCGAATTGCATGTATCAAGCAACAGCCAAAGCCGAGGTGTGCCGCGCACCCTTGAGCTAGTTGTCAAAGTAAAATCGGCTGAGTGCCTTAAGGGCTCGCCTTAGTAGTCCGGTGAAGCTGTTTAGACCTTGCTTGTTCAATAACGTAGTCAGTTCGAAAAAAAAAGTGTAGCTTTGTGGAAAATTAAATACAAGTATTTTTTTCTATATCATATTCAACAAATGTTTGCATAAATAAATATATATTTTTATATATAAAAAAAGAAGAGCAAGAAAAGAATCACAACAAAAACTTGCAATCAGTTTCTTGCCCTTGTACCGACGTCCATCAAATTATCTAAATAATTAAAAATCCAGCGTCATGACGTTTGTCCACGATGAAATCCGAAACTACTCAATCGATCTTCATGAAAGTTGGCATTTATGTATAATTTGGTCCAACTTGAGAGATAGGATAATTTATAATTCAATTAATGGGATCATTAATTTTTAATTACATATTAAATTATTGTCAATGTTGATTATTGTTATTAACTGTAAATCTCATCAGTCTCGAAAAAATTGCGCTGTAAAATTAGTTTGTTGACAGAATGCTATAGAACCGACTGTTCTAGATACCTCACAGATGGCGCCACGTTTTAATTTTGAATTTTTGAACGTCAGTTTATTTTATGGTGCACGTGTTCTAGTAATCTATTTACTACGTAACCCCCATTATTCTCAATAATACTAATTACTTTATTATAAATTTCACTCAACATGTAATAAGTGAACCACAGCAACGCATGGCCGGGTGAGCTAGTAGTATATAATTAGTAAACAAATATACTAGACTAGCGGCCTCGGCAGACGTTATCCCGCTCTGATTTAAAAAAAAAACCTTGATAAATTATGTACCAAAACGTTCCTCATGAATCACTCTATCCATTGGTGAAACCGCATAAAGATCCGTTGCGTAGCTGTTGAGTTTATCGCGAACAGACAGACAGACAGACGCGGTAGGGGACTTTGTTTTATACTATGTATGTAATGATGAATAACAGTAAACCTTGTAGCGTTGGAAAGATATAAAACTATATATAAAAATGGATTTTGGTATATACAGTACCTTTTTTAACCGACTTCGAAAAAGGAGGAGGTTACTACGTTCGGTTGTGTGTGTTTTTTAACCGACTTCGAAAAAGGAGGAGGTTACTACGTTCGGTTGTGTGTGTTTTTTTTATGTATGTTAATCGATATCTCCGTCAATTATGAGCCGATTTTAATGATTCTTTTTTTATTTGAATCGATTATATTCAGAGGTGGTCCCATATAAATTATATATATTATTCGGTAGCCCGAATATCAATATTTTTTATTTAATTTAATAATTCAGTTATTTATCGCTTTTTAGTGCCTTATTTGTGTTTCACATCGAAGGCGGTTTTTTTTTTTTTACATTTACTTATACAGTACCTGACATTTGATTTAACACATCGGGGAGAAGAGTGAGTAATGAATATCGACTTGATTCGGTTTTACAAAGCGTTTTCTCTATTGTACAAAGTCATGGCTGGGATAGACAGAGATAACGCTATACGAGGCCGAACTTATCCGACTATCTTGGCCGTCTCCACGATGTGTCCGATAAAAAGCCGGGTACTGTGTTTCAAATTGATAAACTCTAACACCTTTTGACCGATCACCTTGAAGGTCGCCACATTTCAGTGTTTTTGTATAAGATAGTATGTACGCTATCCATTTTGCTAAACATCTATAACTTTTAATAAATTCTGTACCGATTAATCGATTGACATAAAAAATTATACGCGTTATAAATACTGTAATATTAACATAATAGCCATACTCAAATTTAATTTTGATCCTAACTAATGTTACAAATGTGCATGTGAGTTTGTTTGTTTGTTAGGCTTTCACGTTTCAAGCGCTCAACCGACGATCATTAAATTTTACATATATGTTATCGTACGTTCCTTTTATTCAGGAAAAGTACTGTTAGATGATAAGTCAAATTCATATAAATGCGAGGAAAACCACGAACAAAGGCTAGTATATAAAATATTACAATTATAACAAATAATAATAAATACATCTGGGACCAGAGGCATAGCTAATATATACACATAATCGATTACTATATAAAATACATACTAAAGATGGAATGTCAACAATTAATTAATTATGTAATATGAGAGATATGAAACCTCCACTGATATCAGTAATATATTATACAGTGAATAAAATGGTATAAATACATGTATCTTATTACAAGCCGAGAAAATCAATTATTTTTATCCGACACAAAGAAATCCTGTTTCACATGAGGTCATTGACTAATGCTGGCAGCATAAGTAAAAAAAATATTGTCAAGAGCCGTACTTCAGATCAGTTAAATAAGATCCGTACCCCTAACTACGGCTTTCAGTAAAGTTATTGTGTAAAAATATTTTTTTTGTACATATTAGTTACTATTCTAAACTAAAATAATAGGTCTTTACCTATGAAATTGCCGTTCTGCAGTACTGGCCATTTCAAATCAAAATAATTTTTGTTTGGCTGAGAATTCTAATTTCAAATTAATTTGATTTTAAAAACATGGAATTCTTTTTCCAAAATTGGTCATTTGTTTATTGATTAGTGTTACATTTTTATCGCATTTCAATCTTTTTTGTCATCATGGATACGTTAAAAATTCGAGTAATTATGGAATACGAGTACGACGAGCGACGCGGCACAAGCGGCACGCAGCATCTATGACGTTTACGGAGCTAACACTACAAACCAACGCACCACCTGTTATTGGTTTGCTCGCTTCCGTTCTGGGAATTTCGACCTGAAAAATGAACCTCGCGGTCGTCCGAAGACTTTGGTCGCCAATGACGAATTAAAGGCCATTGTGGAAGCTGATGATACACAATCTACGGCTGAATTAGCAGCAGCATTCGACGCTAGCATCAAAACAATATTGGTCCATTTGCGTTAAATTAGCAAGGTAAAAAAACTTGATAAATGGGTGCCCCACGAACTCAATGATCGCCAGCGCGAAGTACGCGTCGAGACGTGCCTTGCACTGCTCAACAGACACAAATGAAGGAATTGTGAACCACATTGTTACCTGCGATGAAAAATGGATTCTGTTTGATAACCGCAAGTGCTCAGCAAGTTGGTTGGGGTTTTCATCTCTCCTCATAACATGCCCATACCATGCAGACCTATTACTCCTTAACTTGTCTGTTACTGGTGCTATTTTCAAACTTCCTCTGATATATTCATTCCTAATCTTATCCATTCTAGTTACACCACACATCCACCTTAACATTCGCATCTCTGCCACATGTAGTTTTCTCTCATCCGTCTCTCTAGTCGCCCAGCACTCAGATGCGTACAACATTACTGGTTTTATAATAGTTTTATACACCTTCCCTTTGAGTTTCAAGGGCATTCGTGGGTCACAAGCGACACCAGACACCTTTCGCCATTTCATCCACCCTGCATTTATCCTATTCCTCACGTCCTTGTCTATGCAACCATCGTTTTGGATCAGAGAACCGAGATACCGGAAATACATGAAATACATATTATAAATATTTTTATTATACATACATACATAAATACATATAATACAAATAAAAAATACATGAAAAAAATTCGTTTAAATTTTTTCATACAAAACGGCAATTTCATAGGTAAAGACCTAATACTTGCACTTCCTAATGTTTTTATATGTTTACACGAATTTACAAAATTAGTACAAGAATTTGGAAGCGACGTAGAGTGGATTTGTTATTAAAACATATGTTTATTAAAACAATTGAATAGAGGTAGTTTTTTTACAATTATTGGAATAAAAATAAGACGGCTTTCAATAAATTAGAAAAACTATATATTTACACCGCATTTCTGTTCGTTTTGGATATAGTAATTTATCACTACGTAGCTTAAACTTAAAAATAGATCGAAGAAGCTAAATTACTGCCATTAAGTGCTCTGCGCCTCATATGTTTAGTCCGGTGAACCTATGAAGGCCCGTTAGGCCAATAGCGTTAGGTCAGTTCGAAAAAAAAACCTCATACGTAAGTTAACTTCTCCGGTTTAGTGTTACGGTAAAGGCCTGTGTTGCCAATATTCGCATTGGTCTCAGTTGTACAAAAACATAAATATAAACTTAGATATACATAAATATATACTTTAAAAATCTTTTTGCTAATATGTACAAACTTCTTTGAGCTTTATTTATTCACAAAACAACCATAAATTAATCACTACTCATTTGTTTTTCTTTTCGCATATAAGACATTTATTTGTTATATAGTTATGTTACCACGCGATTAATTTCTTGGGTTTTGTTTATTAAATTTTTCGTGAACATCACATGACACGCACTCACTGCCTTAATGTTACTTTTAAAATGACTCACGCCACACAGTGCAGTGTGTTTATGAATCAGCTTTGAACCCATTTAAAACTGGCTCCTGTGTTTGACACCGTCCATTAAGAGAGTGGTATAAAAATTAAAAATGTTAGTTTTTTTTCATTTTTTTGACAATCTATATTATAAATTATTACTGACATTGACGAGTAGGTAATAATAATATTACAAATGTGATAATTTATATATTCTGACAATATGGTGACTCCCTTGTAAGAACTTTCCAGGAAGTTTTTGTGGAATCTCAGAATTAATACTCTGTGGTATTATTTTCTATCCACTACATTTGTGCACAATAACCGAACTATATTACGTAAAATGCTAACACTAAATTACTCCAAAATGATAGTTTAAGAGATATGTCGATTCGCGATAATATATTGTTTACTAAAATGACATTAAGAACTCTCTTCGGAAACGAACTTTGTTGTTTTTAGATTTCATTATGGAATAATACCTAATAGGATTTTTATTTACTAACTGATACCCTCAATTATGTTTGCATCTTTTATTATATTATCAATATGTTTTATGTATAGAGTAAAAAACATAAGCACCATACCGCTTACTACACCTCTCCACGGCGAGAAAACACACATTGCTAAACGTGTAATGTTTATAAAAATAGTTGTCTCTTAAAACTAATTATCTAGCATTAAATAAAACTACTGTGATTATTTTTTTTAGACAAGGATCGAGTGTCCGAGAATTACAACAACAAAAAATTGAATGAAATGTAACAGTACTTTTTATGTGATGCGCGCAAAACGGCAATCCTCTATAATGTTATTTATACATAAGATAATAAGTAAAAAAAAATGCTATCACGATTTTAAAGGTCAAATAATATTATCTTGGCTACAATCATTCATTGTTTTTTAAATTTCAAGATTATTGTGGTTTTTGTGCCAAAGAGTGTATCGTTATAATTATTGCATATATTTTTTACTATTTTTTTTTGTACAAATATTTCATATCCATTAATATTCAATCGATTGAAATACACATAGTCAGTATTACAGTATGAGGACGGACGAGAACCGGTGTTTTCAACACTCTACCCGACACCGTGTTTACCACCACTTTTTGTCACACAAAAAGGTTGCCGATCAGAATTTCAAAACCCTACCATAAGAAGATTCACTTCAAAAAAATAATTGTATAAACAAAAAGATTTCATGTGACAAAAAGACATGTTATAAGCAAACTGTACTTTAATGTATATTAATGTACTTTCGATTTTTGTGACACATTGTTTTTATTACTCGTGTAATTTGTTATTCCAATTTATTTTTTTGGGGAATTTTTTTTTTTTTCTTATACTATCTACTTTTGTCGATGAAACGTTTTGTTTTATTACAAATAATACTTTTTCAAGGCCGGCCAAGTGGAATAATAAGTGGAAAATGTAGGGTGTAGTCACTGGGTACACCGTCCCTTATGCTTCATCGCCAGCACATCAGCCTGTATTAGAGAAACACTGCAGAGCCATAGACCTCCTCCCGAGGGAAGGTATGGGCATAGTCACCACGGCAGCCTATGACGTAGTATTGTATCCATCTGTATATTATATATTTGTGTATTATATACATTTTTATAAAGTCCATTAATCAATCAAACGTATATATATATTGTTGGAAATAAATGAAAATGTCGGGTAGTTTTACTGCGTCGGCCCATATAAGGGGCGGTGCTTGCCGTGTTGATTCACTCTTTCGGTGGCCGTCATATCATGCGATAGCTCTGTCGGAACTCGTGTCGGTTATTTAACGAGTGATTAATTGTTAGAATTGATGATTCTTATCAGTTTATACCTAAATTGGCCAGTTCTGTTTTTAATAAGCAATAATTGTTTATTTTTGTTGTAAATTGCTAACAATATATATATATATATATATAATGTATACTAATAACGCACGGAAGTATATCTATCTACATATATACACAGTATACATTTAGCTCATGGAAAGCGTTCGGTGACGAAGATGCAAGTTTTATGATTTTTATTGACCCGAAAAAGAGCACAATGCGCCTAAAGAAGCTTTAACTTTAAAAAATCCTAGAAACAACTGCAGCGCCACCTACAGGGTGGAATTGTCAATCTAAGCCATTCGCGAATCTACTATTTATATGTACTGTATTACACTAATCACGTATAGAGTCGACGCAGTCGGGAATGGCAATAAATACTTCCTAGATACTGTCACTATTTATTTGGCCAGAGCTTCACCTTACAATACTTCGAATATAATATAAGAATGCCTAGATATCACTGATATCTTGCCTTTTAAAGGCCCATCTATATAAGTCAAAGCGATGACTATTTTTATACATAATTCCGCAAAATAATTTAAGTAACACAAAAATAATAAAGTATGAACAAATTAAGCTATACAACAATTTTATATAATTATCCTTATTCAGGTATTTACCAATCTGTTTCGACATGTAGATCAGCGACATCTTGCCTTTCATGGCCGAACTATGAAGTCAAAGAATATAATATTATTAATAATGATCAAACTAATGATTCAATTTTATATAATGATATCCATTCTTATTTAAGTCTTATTAAAATCTATATAATATTAATGATTCTTATTTATTTATCTTTAATATGGTGGCGCTAGTGTTAATGTGTCTCTCTAATATGATGGCGCTAGTATCAATGTTTATCTTTAATATGTTGGCGCTAGTGTCTAATAATAATATGGTGGCGTTAATATCAATGTTCCGGTCGTGTTGTAGTCTCGTCTCTTGTATGTGATGCAGCGGCCCCGGAGGTGGGTGATAACAACTATTAAATTATTTTAATAATGCTGATGAAATTAGGTATCATAGATAAGATTATTTTGTGACGACAGTATTTCTGTTAATTAATTGTTGGCGCTTCAGACGTAGCACTATTGAGACGTAGAGCGATACGATGTGATAGGAAAAGATGAAGCGAGGACAAGAAAGTAGGGTTTTGACTTGAGAGAGATTTGGCTTGGCTGCAAGGAAGTTGTTGTGTAATTGGAATATTAGTAAAGAGACTTATGTGTTTGTTTGGTTTTTAACTTGTAAGGAAACCTTTAGCACAGTATAAATATAAGAGACAGTACGGAAACTACCTACAAACGCTCGAAAATGGTACACTCACACAAATATGCGCGTTGACGAGAGGTTTTAAAAGGTACCCTATGGATAGCTTCGCGAGAACCCCTTAGTGGCCTCGTCGATGCGCATGTTTATGTGAGCGTTTGTAGGTAGTTTCCATACTGCCTCTTATATATATACTGGGCCTTTAGTTTACGGACGTATGTCATTTGCGTGTGAGTATAGAAAAGCCATGAGGTGATATAAATTCTTTATTATTGTAACTATGATTATCTGAACTACGTAGAACACTAAATATAGTATAGTAGAGAGTTATTTGCGATGAAATCTCGAAGAAATGATGGCTCGA
>MU159977.1:0-33025 GCA_015888305.1 Antheraea pernyi
ATAGCGTATTCAGTTCGAAGAAAAAAAAATATTGATTGCTCTAATTTGGATGTTGTTGCACCCATCAAGAAAAAGCGATATTCAATATTATGACCCTCTGCGGCCTTTCCGGCGTTATAGTCGAGCCGCCGCGCAAAACGTCCGTGCAAGAGCAGTACTTGCAGCATAACTGTCAGGTGTACGGGCACTCCACACGAAACTGGCGCTTGCGACCCAGGTGCGTTAAGTGCCTCGGCGACCACTCCACCAAGGAGGTCTCGCTCGTCGACCTCTTCCAACCCTCCGAGTTGCGTTTTGTGCCGCGGCGTGGGTCATCATACCGCGAACTATCGCGGATATCCTCGCGACCCGCGCACAAAGCGCCCCCACTAGCATAGGCAGGTTTCGCCGTCTAGGAGGCCCGCCGCCTCCGGCCGCCCTTAATCTCTGCCTCTCATGTCCCGAAAGGCCTTCCCGAGTCTGCCGAGCACATCTCTGAACCGGAAGCGTCCGCACCCGCGAATAGCGCCCCCCCCCTCCCCCGCCCGCACGGGTCCCTCAGGTTCCGTGGGCTTTTAAGCCTGCGCCCCAACCCCGTCCGAGCCCCCAGACGGCTAAGCCTTCACAGGCTGACCACACGCAGGACTACTAAGACGAGCGCTTAAGGCGCCCAGCCGATTTTATTGGACAACAAGCTTAAGGGTGCACGGCACACCTCGGCTTGGGCTGTTGCCTGGTACATGCACTTCGCGACCTATCTGAGCTAAGCTAAGCTAACTATTCATACATATATGAGTTGTTGAAACATATATATGTACCAAGCATACATACCTCAACAACTCTTATATATATTTCGTATCGGATAATTTTCTAAACTATTTCAGTTTTATAAGGGGAAAAAATAAAATCTTTCCACTTTCACGTATGTGGAGGTGATATGTGTAATCTTGTCGCAGTGATGTAAGATTTTGTGTCACTGTATCGCGTAACTCAAGGGCTGGCTAAATTGCTTCGGTCAGTTACTCTGTGCGCCTTGTAACCGTACATTCAAGACAAAATCTAGTTTCGCGAGCCACGTTCGCTCTAATTCTCGAAATTAACAAGGTTCGCTGTTGAAGGATACGTCAACAAGGACATCATCATTATCATCATCACCTATGAAATTTTGCATAAACACCAGAAATGTAAAAAGACATGGGGTACCTTTCAAAATTACAGTTCCCGACGGATAAGCCAAATTTACAGTAAGACGTGTGAAGCGGTGAGCAGATGCTTGTCAAATAGTTGTTGAATATTTGCTACTTTTGCGGATAAGGAACGATCAATATCATTTTTTCCCTCTCATTTCACTCACTTCAAGGTTTAAAATCAAACTTCCGATAGTGTGTAATTATCTATCTTTAACAAATTTTTATTGTACTGTGATAAAAAACTTACCTTATCTATTTTTAACAGAGAAAATAAAATATTTTCTTCAAATTTTTGAGGTACGGTTAAAATCCTTTTTGAGCGATGATGTTTAATTTTGTATACAAATATCTACGCATTTGTAAGTTCGAAAATTTCGACTGTACTGATTTTACCATAACGACGATTTATTTTCAACTATTTCTGCCACTGATACTTTGAAAGAGGTTTAGTACTATGGTACAATAAAGCAAAAAAGTTGTTGCGTGATAAAATCGTATGACTTTTTAAATAAAACGCTAGCTAGTAACCCTTCATTCGAATTAGCATTTAGGCTCAAGTTTAATTTCTTACTCGTGTGTTTATTTATATACATACATTCTATTACAAAATATATAAATATATCTAAAAAGTGTACTCGAATTTTTCTTTTTTACTATTAAACGAAGGTAAAATTATATGTAGGATATACAAGGGTAGATATCGATCGGCATCGAACCCGATTCTTGCTCACGCGATACCGCTAAACCACTGATTCGCTCGTCTCAGTGACGGGTGACGTGCGTCTGGCAGCTGCCTTGTGTGCTGTCCTGAAGCAACTGGGTACGGTTAGGAAAAAAGATTACTTTTTATTTATTTATAAACATATACATCTAATCGTATTCGTCGTGAAAACATGAGGTTTAATATCATCATCTTCTTACCCTTATCCCACCTAAGTAGGGTCGGCACAACACGTTTTCCTTTTCCAATCTCGCATATCAGATGTCATCTCAGTATTCTCACCTTTTACACGCATGTCATTTTTCACACAATCCATCCATACCTTTTTTCGGTCTTCCTCTACCCTTATATCCATCGACCGTCATACTCAAAGCTTTTCTAGTTACATGGTCTTCATCTCTCCCCATAACATGCCCATACCATGCTAACCTGTTACTGCTTAACTTCTCTGTCTCTGGTGCTATTTTCAAACCATTCTAGTTACGCCACAGATCCACTTTAACATTCGCATCTCTGCCACATCACGTTTAATGTAAACTTAAGTAAATTAAATTCATTAATCCCCATGACTAATAAAGATAAACCAGAAATAGCATATGATATACACAGATTGTTAATGAGTGTAGGCCACATACGATAATGAAATCAAAAGACGTAAGGAAAAACTAGCTTTCAATAATAAATTTATGTACCCAGATCATATCCAAAAATTTTGTGGTTTGGCTGCATAAATCCGCGATTACTATAGCTCCGTTCAATACGGGCGGCGGTATAATATTTGAGATTTCTATTATGCGTCTCTTTTAGGTCAGATTTATCTTTAATTTAAGTACAGATAACCTTATATAAACAGACTATATTTTAAGTTCTTAATTTAATTTGTATTATTTTGTCCGAAAAACAGAGAAATCCTGCAACATTTTTTACAAATTATCTGTTATACCACTTAATTTATTTCAAGTGATTTACTTTGAACATATGTGCTACTGATTATACGTGATTGTTATCTTTTTTTAAATATTATAGGAGGCAAACGAACAAGCGGTAAGACACTTACCAGATCACCACCTTCCATAGACACTAGCAACACCAGGGGAGTCGCAACTGCTTTGCCAGTCTGTATTTGGGGGGAGGGGGAGAAGGGAGGTGGGCCTCCAGCGCTCTCACTGACCGAACGAAAGGCAACAATACAAGCACTATTACTTCACGTCGGTGTTTCTGTGGGTCGGGTAGTAGTACCCGAGGCGAGCCGACCCATTCACGCTGAAACCAGTAATAGGTACAGTTTGGCTCTACCACCTAAATTTTAGTACTATGTTACAACGATATCTATTTTTCATTTGAACTAGCATCCGCCTTCGTCCGCGTTAATTTATAATATAAAACTTAATAACAATAAAATATAGCGTAATGCCACTTGTTGACCATAGTAATCTTTTTCGTGAAAAGATATTTAGGTTTGCTTTCTTTCACTGTACTGTATAATAGGTAATTATGGTACTTCATTACAACATTAGATATCATTGCCGAAATTAATAAAAAACAATAACTTACAGCAATTGTTTATTAGTTTTAAATAGCACATTAATATTTTTATGGCAACAGTACTTTAAGCAAAGGCTTCAATGAGTGGCGTGCACGCGACGGGGCCGCCTGCCGCCGACGCACGCATGACCAGCCTTGATAATCACGCTTGTTCAGGAAAACCTGTGGTTTTCTCCACAATACTTTATTAAGACTGATGAAACCAGCTTGACAATTTGAATAACGATGATATCTTTGTTAAGTAAATCTAAGTGTTTGATGTAACTAGAATAACTGTACCGTCGTATAGGTACTATTTGTACCGCTCGCATTTTGGGTCCCCAAACTTCTCCATTCTTCTTTCCTTGACGCTATTCTTGGCCATTTCCAACCACACCTTTCTTTAAAGACATCACTCCACCTCTTTTTGGGCCTTCCTTTTTTTCTTTTCATAAAATACCTTATATACATTCTATAAAAAAATATATAAATATATCTAAAAAGTGAGTCCAAATGTACTCGAATTTTTCTTTTTACTATAATTAATTTACTATTAAACGAAGGTAAAATTATATGTAGGATATACAAGGGTAGATATCGATCGGCATCGAACCCGATTCTTGCTCACGCGATACCGCTAAACCACTGATTCGCTCGTCTCAGTGACGGGTGACGTGCGTCTGGCAGCTGCCTTGTGTGCTGTCCTGAAGCAACTGGGTACGGTTAGGAAAAAAGATTACTTTTTATTTATTTATAAACATATACATCTAATCGTATTCGTCGTGAAAACATGAGGTTTAATATCATCATCTTCTTACCCTTATCCCACCTAAGTAGGGTCGGCACAACACGTTTTCCTTTTCCAATCTCACATGTCAGATATATCAGATGTCATCTCAGTATTCACACCTTTTACACTTATATCATTTTTCACACAATCCATCCGTACCTTTTTCGGTCTTCCTCTACTCTTATATCCATCGACCGTCATACTCGAAGCTTTTCTAGTTACATGGTCTTCATCTCTCCCCATGACATGGCCATACCATGCTAACTTGTTACTGCTTAACTTCTTTGTCTCTGGTGCTATTTTCAAACTTCCTCTGATATATTCATTCCTAATCTTATCCATTCTAGTTACACCACACATCCACTTTAACATTCGTATCCCTGCCACATGAGGTTTAATGTAAACTTAAGTAAATTAAATTCATTAATCCCCATGACTAATAGAGATAAGCCAGAAATAGCATATGATATAGACAGATTGCTAATGGGTCTAGGCCACATACGATAATGAAATCAAAAAACGCAAGGAAAGCAAAATTTAGCGTAATGCCATTTGTTGAAGAGATATAGTAATCTTTTCCTTGAAAAATATTTAGGTTTGCTTTCTTTCACTGTACTGTATAATAGGTAATTATGGTACTTCATTACAACATTAGATATAATTGCCTAAATGAATAAAAAACAATAACTTACAGCAATTGTTTATTAGTTTTAAATAGCACATTAATATTTTTATGGCAACAGTACTTTAAGCAAAGGCTTCAATGAGTGGCGTGCACGCGACGGGGCCGCCTGCCGCCAACGCACGCATGACCAGCCTTGATAATCACGCTTGTTCAGGAAAACCTGTGGTTTTCTCCACAATACTTTATTAAGACTGATGAAACCAGCTTGACAATTTTAATAACGATGATATCTTTGTTAAGTATATATAAGTGTATAATGTAACTAGAATAACTGTATCGCTGTATACTGTTTTTGTACCGTTCGCATTTTGGGTCCAACTTAATTTGTACATATTTATTTATGACCCATTGGAATCTGACCGTAGGGTCTTTTGATTCCTTAAATATGTACCTAATTATTTTGGAATCTAAGTAAAAAACGCTTGTAAGTAATGAAATAATTTTAGCTGAGTTTTTTATACGGGATTATCTCTTTAAGGGTCGAATAGATTTTGACGAAACATTTACTGAGAGATAGGGGTATGTTCATTGTATTATCTAGAATACATATCCTTACATTCCTACTTAGAGGTTAAGCAGTAATGATAAAAATTAACAAAAGTAAAGTAAAATCGGCAAACTAGTTATAATAATTAAGTGGTAATAGTAAAATGACAATTAATTCAGATAAAATATAGTTCTCATTAAATAACGAAATCATTTTCAGAAGAATGAAGTTGTAGGCATTATAGTAGGCAATAGGCAATATATGTAGGCAAACTAACTTGCTTACTTGCAAGTCTTAGACTTGCAGGATGTCCATTACATAATAGTCCTAAGAGGCCCCGACTGCGGCCTGAAGGGAGTGGGTGTTAGACCCCTCCTTACGAACTGTCGGAGTCGCATCGGCATAATGCACCTCTGCCGCACGGGCCTGTGTAGTTTAACTGTCCGGGGCGACGGACATGCCCGTGTCCATCAACATTTTTTTTTTAACAAAAATCTAATTAGTACATACACGTTAGATTTATTCTTATTAGTGAGCTCTGGCAGCGGGCAGTCAAATAAATTCCAGGTGGAAGTGTAAAGTAACTTTCAATCTAGTATTTATGCTGAATTTCCGTAAAGTAACGCCTTCATCAATCATGAGCCTAATAGATTACGTTCATTATGACGTCAGAAAATATAAGGCAATATGGTTATACTAGAAAAGGAGTGATTTCTCAGCGGTAACATGTTTGAACACCGCGTCGATGGACATAGGTCCGAAAACCTACAGTAAGCCTAAGCTTTCAGTGAAGAAAATCATGATAGTATGGAGGTAGGGTTTTTTTCTAATTAATGCCTGTGTATCTTACCTTACCACATGTTCCTACAACATTAAATTTCAAAATATGTCGTTAAACACCTATAAATATGCTTCGGCACCTGCACTTAGACTTGAGAGCTAGTTTTCTCTAGAGGTAGCGGGTTCCTACAATCTGGGGCTACATAGTCGCTGAATTTTACCCGAGACTGTGGTCAAACCTTGAAACATCATAACTAATAAAAAAGAAATATATAGGATTTTGCAAAAACAAAAACAACTGAATATAAAATTGTCAATAAAAAACTGTTAGATGTCCACGTAAGCCATTTTTTAATGTGGTATTACGGTTTTTTTATTACATAAGAATGATAAAAAGTTATTATTGTACCTCGCATCAGTGCGCCATTTACCAAAATTCTGTAACACATTTTGTTACACACCGTACCAACTATAAAGTCCCCAGGTCGATATAACGCGACATAAAAAAATCAAAGTTCGCACCGAGTTATATCGAACGGACTTCACAAACTGGTGTCGGTAGGTGTGCGTCGCGAATTCCCTGAAGTTATTATGGGCCAGTGAGCCGGGTAACGAACCCGCGCCCCTTTGATACTGAACGCTGTAAATAATTCATCGTGCCCTTATCATAAGTACGCCAGCGTCGTACTAGCAAATATTGTTTGGGATTTAGCTATCTACGCGTATTTAAAAGGGGTAGTAGTCAGTAGGTAGTCAGATATTAATGGTTTTATTGAAAAGAGTTCTTACCTTTGTAAGAAACTTTGTTTTTTTTTTTGTATAAGAAGGTACTGCTTTTATTGTTTTAGTATCTGTAAAAGAAGCAGTATTTGCTCGCGGCTTGGCTCGCTTTATGGTAGATTCAGCAACAAAGAACATTTTTTTTTCTCTAGATGAAAAGTACCATATGTGCTTTTCTGTGCCCCTGGAAACGTGTAAGTATGCAAAATTGCATAATTTTCAGTAGAGTAATTGTTTTGATGAACGCAACTTTCATTTATCAATCTGTGTAATTTTTTATTATGTCTATAACCGGATATCCGATGTATTCAGTATTATTCTTTTTTGTTTGTTAGATGTGTCAAGTGTTGATTACAAAATATGTAAAGGAAATAAAAATTAAATCGAATCCTTAACCCACCACGGACACTTACAATAATAAAATATATGACAAATATTACTATACAAAAATGATTTATAAATGAAAACAATTTAAAATTATACGTACTCTGTGGGCAGGGGAGTGAATTGTTCTCTAAGAACTATTTTTTTTTGTATTATTACTTACCTACATGTATGCCTGCGTACAATTGTTTGATGCCCTTAATAAAAGGAAAATAAAAATTAAACAAGAGAGTGATTTATGTATATTACTATTATATACAATGTTACAACATATTATACTACTAGGGCCAATAGTTAAAATCTATAAAGTATTTTTTTAAAGATTGATTAATTATAAATTGTTGAAAAAACAAAATTACAAGTAAGACAATAAAAAAGTATAAGCAAATGATCCCTAAATAGATATGATAAATTACGTAGTTCTGATGAGACGACAATATTATTGTAATGGAAAAATGGGCATCATTTAGTATCTAATCTTTATAAATTAGAACTAATTTACCGAATGTATTTAAACGCATCACTTGAGAACGACTACAGCTGTTTAGCTAATTTCTTTTTATTTTGACTTTACTTATCACGACAAGGTTTGTACGAAAGAATATTTTATAAAAAAACGTACGAAAAAGTAAAAAAAAAAGGTTAAAAAACTACCATATAACACGTTGAGTAAGTGAGACAGTAGATAGCTCGGAGATCTTGAAAATATTGACAGATTGATGTTAATTGATTAAGTTATTTTATACCATTATATGGTCGTACGGAACATGTCAGGAAAGAAAAGACAAAGGAATGATTTGGTCTCATTTACTTCGATAGCCGTGTGAAGCCGTAGCGAGCAGCAAGTCTATACTAATATTATAAAAAGGTAAAGTGAGTTTGCGACGTTGTAGAGGGTAACCTCAGGAACTACTAAACCGATTTGAAAATTTCTTTCAGTGTTATATAGCTAATTTATCGAGGAAGGCTATAGGCTATATATCATCACGCTATGACCAACAGGAGCGGAGCATCAATGAAGAATAAAAATGGTTGTTTTTCCTCTTGAGAGCTTCCGCTGAGTGTTAAAATGCAAAGTAACTATTCCACGCGAACGAAGTCGTGGGCCGAGGTTAGTACAAATATACAATACAATAAAAAAATACAATAGATTATGATACTTACGTGTATTTGAATTTTTGAAGTAAAAACTTTTTAGGCTCGTTGAACGGTATTTTTTGGCTAGAGATAAACATTATTTCGCGTGATGACACGCTAGTAAGCGTGACCGAGCGTATATACTAGCGGCGTGTAGTATAGCGGCCTATGTACATGTAATATTGATATTTTGCAGTTCATCACATGTTTGATTGATTAATAGATTTTATAAAAATGTATATAATTATTTCTCCGAGAGCTAATAAATGTGAAAACCAAACTAATGTTAATACTTTAAATATATACATTATTAAATTTAAATAATTTACAATATAAAGTTAATGTAAAAATTCAAAAGAGAACACAGTTACTCAATTGTTTTGAGTTGTCACTTCTATCCGCAGTTCTTATGACTACCTCAATTTTTTTTATCAGTAATTCTATACCGCGGTTGTGTGAAATTAGTAATTATTATAAAATAGGTAGTTAAATCTGTCACCGCTGTATTGTACGGTCGTGTGGACATCTGTACACACACGGACGTCCCTCTATCGTTATAATCGTATGTACATAATGAAATGAGCGCAATATGCGTACTAACTGATTGGATAATCTGAGCTCAAACGTTATAGTATAACGTATCGGAAACAGAAATGTAAGCCCCGACGTCCTGATTAAGTTTTCTGGTGTGGGGTGGGCCGAAGTGCGAAATTACAGTGATTTTTTGACATGTGTATCGTGTTTCCTTTATGCTGATGGAGTTTTTGGTAAAATCACCCAAAAATGTTCCGATCTAATTATTAGCTTTGTTCCCATTTCGTAAGGGGTCCATTGTAATGAAGTGGGTGGATTTATATTGTGGATTTAGAAGTCGTTTCCAGATTAAGAGTACTTATTATGTTTCTAATACAATGGGTAAAATGATTATTTATTTTTGTAAATGAATACATAGAGGTAAATTACTATATGCAAACTTTAATGTTATTGAAGTGAAACTTCTAATGCGGCTTCCAACAAGGTTGCGTTAAACGTTTAACGCTAACATGGAGGGGGTATGAAAGCACTGTTGCGTTAAACGCTCAACGCTCCTGGGGAGGGGGAATAGAATGAGACAGAGCGAGAAAAATAATCAAACATTTCGTATCTTACTTTCCCATTGTAAATGTTATTGATTTGGATATTTCTCCACTCGAAACTGATAATTAAAAGATGCGATCAATTGTGAATTGTAAGCAATGTTAATAAAGTTTGTCTTAAAGAAACGATATGATTACACAAAAAATCAATTTCTACCCATTCCTTATGCTTTTGTATTAATAGTAACAACAAAAAATAGTGCGTGGAGGGGCCGCGCGGAAAAAGTGAAACTTCGTAACGTGGAAATGAAACCAGGAATGGGTAGAAATTGCCCTCCACGCACTATTTTTTGTTGTTACTATTAATACAAAAGCATAATAATATATAGTATCTACTAGTATCTGAGGTATGTTGTCTTCTCGTTATAAACATCATTTAGACAACAGTTGCTAAACCTGACTTGATATTTTTTATAACAAAAATGTTCGTCACTAATCACGCCTACTGTTATATTCATAGCTTATGAAAAAAGTAGACAAAAAACAAACAGTCAAGTTTTGGATATATATTGTCAGGAGTAAATAAAAAACATAGAAACCCTTTATCTGGAAAACATGATGACATTTTGCATATATGTTTTCAGGGGTAAATAAAAATCATAGAACCCTTTATCTGGAAAAAAGTTACCATTTCCGAGGAATAAACCAAATTAACATTAACACTAGCCCGCGCGAATGATAAATGTCACTATAGCCGAAAATAATATCATGCTAATATTACAAACTGACCTATGAATAAAGTTGCTGGCTTACACGTTAAACTTAAGGCTAGTTTGTTACTTATATATTAAAGTGATGAATTTGTATCCTAAGATCTACGATAATTTGATTTTGATTTAAGATTCAGTGAAGGAAACATCGTGGTAGGGCCTAATGTGCGTCAGGCCAGGGGCCACCATAAAGTTGAAAAATTGTAGCCAAGCAATAATAGATATGGTCCAAAAGCTACACTTCAGAGCCAGTCTTAACTAGGCTTAGCGTGTTACCATCTAGAACACATTGTAATTTAACATCAGGTGAGATTCTTTTATACTTTATAGGACCATAATCTCGCCTGATCTTAAATTATTTTATGGTGCAAAATGGCAAACACGCTTAACCTAGCAGTAGTGGGGTACTAGTTCAAATAGCGTAAAATAGTACCAGTACTAGCGTCAAATTTTCAACTCGAGACTAGTACGTAGTAAGCCAGACGGGCTAGGAAAAAGCCTTGCCACCTCTACAACTCTGAAATTGTAAGGTATAAAAATGTATTTCTTATATACTCAATAATTTTCTTGTCTAGATAAATTATTCAAATTTATATAATAAAACATTTTGGGATAAGTATAATACACTTGGATAATACTTTAAATCAACGCACTCAAAAGTTCAATCATCTACGAGATTGTAAAACGTTCACAACTCACTCGAAATTTGAAGAGTATTATAAAAATTATTGGACACACGTTGTGTAGCTATTGGAGTGCTCTTAACAATATTTTGGCCGGGAGCTACATCTCGCCCCATTTTAAATGTTTGCCGAGTATTTTGCGCGTTGTTGAACTGGACGTCCCACTGGGTGTACCTATCTACTGTTCTACTTTTGTTCCCAATTTGATGTAAAAATAAATTTATATTATTTTTACAGAAATAAAGCAACAGGTTGGGACCTTTTAGTGAGATCTGTCATGTAGTTATTTTTCTTGAAATTCATGAACTTGTTTTATTTCTCCCTATATTTCTTTTTTTTCGATCTAACTACGCCATTGGCCTGACGGGACTTCACAGCTTCACCGGACTAATGCACTTCGCCACTTGGCAACAAGCTCAAGGGTGCCAGAGTGGCCGAACCTCGGCTTGGGCTGTTGCCTTGCATGAAACTTCGCGAGTCTGTCTAAGCTAACTATACATACATATAAGAAGTCCTGCGACACACATGTGTACTGGTATGTGAGGCTCACGAATTGAAACGTGTATTTTGTGTCTAATAATTTGGCTAATCTAAACTAACGCACTTCGAAAATAAGGGACAGAGTCAAATCAAATCAAATCAAAAACACTTTATTCAATTTAGGCCCTAAGAAGGCACTTATGAACGTCGAAACTACCACCGGTTCGGAAAACAAGCCAGCCATCGAGAAGAACCGGCAAGAAACTCGATCTGGTTTATCTTTTTAACAAATATACATAATATTTAGAATGTATTAGGTAAATGTCACAAACGTTTTAATGGATGCACAGAGATGAGTTAATTAAATAAAAACCCTTCCACTATATATGTACCTAAGTGTATGTGTGTGCGTATGTCTGTGTTGTGCCCCATATTGGTGAAATATACCATTTTTACCTAATATAGTTTGGTTATTGTGTATTAGTGAAATAAAATAATAACAAGGAACATAAATTGTCACAAAAACTTCACAGAAAGTTCTAGAGAGAATGCCGTTTTGTCAGAGATTTGTTTGAACTTTTAACGTTAGATTTTTTGTTATTGAAGTCATATTAGTGAAATTGGAGGTATGTAAAAACACGTTGCTATTTGCTCTGATAAAGTACTGTTTACGATAAAACCTCAGCAAAAAAATCATAAAGCATATCCTGGAGTAACATTTAGTCGTTAGTTTTATTAAAATCGGTTTGGTCTATCAAAAGTTATTGTAATTTTAATGACGACGCGACTTAAGTACGAGGAAAAAGTATATAAGTAAATGGATTTCATATATTAGATGATTTTATTAGTCACTTTTTCTTTACATTAGGTTCCACGCGAAGGGAGTCGTCGGCACAGCTAGTTAATAATGTATTGTAAACAGATATACTTTTTACCAGGCCTATCTTAAACGAATTTCAATGAAACAAAGAAAATATTTTCCGCTACAATAAAGATATAAACTCTTGTTATATTATTTAACCCAATTTGTCTAAACTACGGAACAAAAACTCGGCGCGTGGCCACGTATACCGCCCACTGTGTGAACATATTGGCATAAGCGTGAACCACTCGACGTATGCTGGGTTGTGAAGGGATGTTTCCAGCTGTTACTCTAATCGTAACAAGTCTCATCAACTGTTGCAGAATTGTGACTATATTTTAATGTAGTTTCTTTTTTAAAACATTTTATTCATTGTTATGCTCGCGTCCCACAATGCTCTTATTTTCTAATCGGAGCTATAATGCATATAAATTATAATTGCAAAGGTAAGATTTTGGTTTTACGTGTATAGGTATGACTCCAATGTCGTTCTTTTATATCTACTTCCTAGGACATGTCGATGCAGATTTTTTTTTTAATTGTGCCTTACTATAAGACGACATTTATGTCGATATATAACAAATAGTAAAACTATAATAAAAAAAATCTTGGTATGAGTATATTAATAAATTTTTAAAAAGCGCGTGCGGAGCCGCGGGTAACAGCTAGTAAATTATAATTGCAAAGGTAAGATTTTGGTTTTACGTGTATAGGTATGACTCCAATGTCGTTCTTTTATATCTACTTCCTAGGACATGTCGATGCAGATTTTTTTTTTAATTATGCCTTACTATAAGACGACATTTATGTCGATATATAACAAATAGTAAAACTATAATAAAAAAAATCTTGGTATGAGTATATTAGATAGAATGTCATAAATGTGATGGAAGGGAGATTTATTTATATACTAGCGGGCTAGACGGACGTTGTCCTGCTTTGATAATAAAAAAACCTAAAATTCAACCGCAGCTCCACAATTGTGATTCTAAACCATCCTTGAATCCACCTGAACACTTACAAAAGATTTCATCAAAATCTGCCCAGCGGTTTGTTTAGGAGAAATTCAGCCACATACATACGGACAGAAGAATTATATATATTATAAAGATAAATAAAAATTGAGCCGTCACGGGACGTCTGGCAGATGTGAAACACGTCTGTAACGTAGTAAACAACACTGTATACAGTATAGATATGCGAGCTCAGTGCGGCAAGAGAGATTGCGCACAGTCATTTATGCATGCCACGTCTCGCCACGCCAACTACCAGGTTTACCCTTTTTTTCCAGGGGAAATCCTACATGGGATACACCTCCCACTGCTAGGGAACAGCCAGAGGGTTATGCCGGACTCCTACCGGTTAAAACCCCTGGGTACCGCTGGGCGCGTAAGTTGACCAGAGTTGCAGGTGCGTGACAAGCATACTTCTACTAACCCTGGTCACGCGCTTGGGTCTATCCGAAGATGTTAATACGAGGACCCTCATCTCTGGGAGATGTTGTGTTGTCTCTCCTTTGCTTCATTTAGAAGTAGCGGCGAACCGTGTGAGGCATAGCAGGTTACAGCGGCGCCAGGCAGAAGAGCGCTGCGCAACATCCAATTATAGCCGATGTTCCACAGGAGCGGACCAAGAATCGACCCCTGTGGAACACCGCATGATATCTCCCTGTGGTGGGTAACCAGGTTTACCCTCACCTATATATGCTTAACACTAAAAAATCTATTGTCGAATGTATGTAAGCGCATCACTTTAGGCCGGCTGCACCTATTTGTTTTTTTTTGCCATATTTCTATTTGTTAGGACAAGGTTTATAAAGGTTTTTACTTTATAAAAAATGTGTCAGAAAAATCGCACGAAAAATGAAAAAAATGTTTTAAAAAATCTTCATATAGCATGTAGTGAGTGAATCAAACTACAAACAAATCAAAATACAGTAGGGAGAACTTCAAAAATATTGTTAAATTTGACAGATTGACGTGCAGTTGCCATTTTATTCTATTACAAGAGTGTAAAGAAAAATTAGACTTCATTTTTTTCGTTAGTACACCCATACAAAGTCGGGGCGGAGAACTAGTAGATATGTGAAAATGAACATTGGTGTATCTGAGGTCGATAAACTCACAACCTAATTACATATCGCCATGAAAGTTCGTACAACTAGCTGTTTTTTAGCTTTTATTCAATTTTATATAAGTCGCCAATAAGTGTCGTGATGATGCATTTTAATGTTATTTAGTTTCCTATTGTAATTTAAGGTAAAGGAAATTGCGGCGGATTGCTTGTGTGTATATTATCGAATCGTACTATGTTACGCTATGATTTAATTTTTTAATTCAAAATGTTCTTTACCTCATTTGTGACATACGTTAAAACAAGAAACATTTTTAGCTCAAATATATAATTACACCAATGACATATAATCGATTTTACGGAATATAGTTCGGATTTAACCGCACTATCATTATACTAACCTAGTAATTGTGGACTTAGCTTTTCTCCTACCACTGTTATTAGTGCAAAGAGGTCCACCTAATTACAACACAAAAAGCAGTTTTCGAACATGCAGTTGCCCCCTGTGCGGTGCGCATTCTACGCCTAGTTAGTGACACACTCGTCATAGATTAATATGTTTTTTTAGTTTAAAATCTTCTGGAGAAAAAAAGGTTTGTTACTGTTGTGTTTTTCTTTTAACAAAACTCAAATTTGAAATTAATATTTAGTCCACAATCTAATGTTTCGTAGTTAGTGCGACAACTCTGTTCAGTATTACTTTCCTGACTTTTTGATAGCAGATTTGACATTATATTTTTCTTAACAGATACTGGTTATATTTATTAAATAGATAGAAGAAAATTTAAGCGGCTTTACCCGCGCTCGGAAAAGGACTCCTTAAGCCCTCTGTTTGCACAAAACTATGATCCTGCATTCACTATCTAATAAACACACACACATAGCAGTTATATTATTGGTTCTGTAATAAATTTTTATTTATTTGGCATTCTAACTAATACTTAGCAATGATTATCAGGTGAAATAAATATATATATATATATATGCGTATATTTTACGTATAGCGTTAATGAATAGTTAGATTCAGTTTGTGAATTTGTATGCACCGTAACAGATGAAATCGAGGTATGGTCATTTTTATATTCTTGCTCTAGTTGCCATTTTACCTAACTGCTTTTTTCGAAATATTTCAATACTTTTTAGCCCAACAGCTAGGGTATATATATATATTTAGTTTATATATATTGTTTTTCGGTAATGCTACAAATAACGCTGCGTAATCACTAAGCAACTGTGATTTGCATTTAGATTTTTTTAAACTCATTAAGAACTTCATATTAAAATTGATAAGTATACCGTATGATATACTCGTTTACATTTTGTTAATTGTGCCCTTTGATGACATTTCGAAATACAATAAGTCTTACCTACTTATGTAATATTATAAGAATTAATGTTAGATAAGTAGATATTGTTAGAAATTATAACACAATGAATGAAGAAAATATAAATTTGTCTCTGAGAGACAAGGGCGTGATATCTATATATTTGTATGAAGTGTATAAATGTGTCTTTGCTACATGATCTAAAAATGAATAGTGTACAAAACAAATCGGCAACAAGGAAGGGCGTACCGGCGCCCCGCGGTGCGCGTCTGTCGCCGTGTTGCCAACAACGAAAAAAATATAATTTTGGCCTATTGTGTCGGCAACCCCGATGACAGGTCGCCGTTGGACACATGTTTGAGGCATTTTAGGGCAATTCCTTTGCGTAATGGGTGGTGTTTTAATGTTCTCTATAGATTTATGGGGCTTGCTAGCGATTACCACCCTTAGTTTTGGTTTAATATCATTAATGTTGTAATTACGTACTATATATGAGTTACTGTGTATTCTTTGATATCATCTGGATATAATTAAATGTCACTAACAAAGATATTATTTTGATGCTAATTATTGTGGCATATTTCATTTTATAACGTACTAAAATATCAGATGGAACGTTCTAAAGAAATATTGTCTAACTGTATGATTAGTTTCGCTAACTTAGTTTAGTCAAATTCGCGATGTCGCATTCAAAGCTATATCCTAAACCTCTATTCCAATGGTGGTTCCATTCCTTCGTGTCATTGGGCTTGGTGCCATACGGCTAAGGACTTTCAGCGCTCGACCTAAAAAGTACGGTGATGCTGTGAAGCTCCTTCGAATAAAGACATTTTAGCACTTAGATACTTTTCACAACTAATTTAATTGAAATTTCCTCATCTAATCAGATCGTCCTTAAGTCCTTTCCAGTTAGAAATAATTATTATTTAAGAATATCTTTAAAATTATATGGTATGGATATAGATTTTTTTCGAGAAACACGTTGATTTTCTATATCTAATACATTATCTAACGTTCATAATATAATAATCGACAATATAGCATGATAAACGAAACTTTAGTTTAAACAAAAATTATAAACCATCGGAATCAATCGTATTGTATTAAATGTAATTGAGAAGAAAACAGAAAATAATTTTTGAAACTCATCAGTCTTTCATCAGCGATGGCCGTCGGGGTCAAATGTAAAAATATAAACTAACCAGCGGACCCGCAGTGAATGAACGCTCATGGGGAATCATTAATCAATCAATCACACATTCATATTCAGTTGGTGATTGATGTATGGACAGAGGTATGTAAATGAGCCAGAAACATTACGGAGATATGTTATTTACTTAATATATTGGTTATATTTGTTCATAAAGTCTGTAGTATAGTACTTGGTATTTGATTCGGCACGTCGGGGAAAAGAGTGAGACGTCCTGCTAAGATGAGTTTCTCTTTGTCACAAAGCATAATAATTGCGATTGACAAAGACAACGCTATACGAAATCGAACTTAAGCGCCTATCTCGGTTTTCTCCCCGACGTGCCAATTCAAAAGCCGGGTAATGTAGATTGATGTATAGGAATGACTGCTATATATACATGCTTGAACTTCATATATATTTTATTTAATTTTAGTCTGTAGGAGACCCACTGTAGGGCTATAAGACTCTTCTCGAAGGATTATATGATCATAATCAAAACTTATGACGTATTAAAGATTTCAAACTCTGAGAAATCCACAGTTTTATACTTTCCCACATATGGAGGTATTACAAGAAAATTTCTCAGGTTCAGGTTTCCTCGCAATGTTTTCATTCGCCGTCAGCCGATATTGTTAACAATTTAAATTATGAATGAACGCGAATTCCGAATAATTCGTTGGTACGTGCCTCCCGGCTTGGAACTCGCGGACATCTGATTGATATTCTACCGGTCAAGCCATTTGATCACTGTATTTCATTGTACTAAGATATCTTTAACATACAGTCTCGAAAAGCTACTGCATTTTACTGAATAATAACAAGAATCCGGCATTATTCATACTAATCGGCCTAACTCTTTATGCTTTGTATAAAGGGCTTCATATTATGGGAGTAAGGTGAAACAGTCGCTGATTTTGGTTTTTTCTTTACAAACTTTGTACTTTATGAGTAGGCATAGGACAGAAACTAATGTCGAATAAAGCTCATGCTTGTTTTATGATATAAGTTTTTAACGTATTAAGACGCATTAAGAAGAACGAAGTAAGGAAAAAAATTACGCAGACGACACTAAGATTTATGAGCATTCATATAAGGTATTATTTGTAAGATTGAATAAAACACATAGTATAAATTAATAAACAAGTATGTTGGTGCTACCTCAGTGAACATTAAAAAACAGCATAGAATACTACTCTTATCTTTTAATTCGATAAAGAGAAGGGCTTATTTCTCGTCATTACGAGCCCAAACTCCAAGTTAGCAACAGCTGTTAATACTGTGTGTTTTGAATAACTTCTGTGAGTACTTATCAAATTCTAGGTTTAAGTGAAGCTTGTAAATAAAAATTATCGATTGTATTTAATATTATAGAAAAAATAATGCCCCTGATTTTCCCACATGAAGAAATATAACATAATGTGTTTATTGAAGTGAAAATACCTATTTTACATAATGCGTTGAAAGTTAACTCCTAAAGTCATTTGCTGTCAACCCCTGTTATTCGATAGGCGACGCATTACGTGTTATCTATGTATAGTGCAGGCGTCTGCACCCTTCTACTGTTATCTCGATACTGCCAGATACTGTAACAATACATAAATCCCCCTTCCACCAGTTTATCTACCCACCAATCGCGAGGGAAACGTTCTGATTCGAAATTTAAATTTTATACTCCTTAATATTTCACCAGAAAATAAAACCATAGATAAGATTTTGGCGGTGTTTTTGAAAACTTTATTTCAAACATTGTTTAGTCATCTGTTGCCTTTAGAAATAATGGACTACACTAGGTTAATTTTATTTGTTTTTGTGCCGTATGCTCAGTGATCTCTCGCGACTTCGCGTAAAAATACAATATAAATTACATGGAAATAATATAAATCTAACGTCACCTAGTGATTAACTATAAATTTAACCCTATTTATCCCATACTAAAAATTCTTTCACCAATAAAAAAATTTACATTATCTTTGTGTAACGTAGGTTATTTTTCATTGGTATCAAATATCGCGCAAAACGCTGACGGGCGCTAGTCTATACAAATAAATAAAATTGAAATATCTACTTGTAATATCCTAATAACAGCTTTTCAATAAGTAACTATATACTGAACATATAATAAAAGGCTGCACTGATTTTCACGGGACTGCCAGATAGCTGAAGGAATATACCTTATAAGGATATAAACGCAGAAGAAGTCACGAACGGCGGCTAGTTATACAATAAATTATAAATACTTACGTTGTTACCAATTCTCTATAAACGGAATATATTTTGTTTTTATTTCCTCGAATATGTACTGAAGCGAATACTAGTATTTAAGGGTGCTAGGAGACCAGACTAATTCCCGCTTGTTTCTGCACCATACGGCCACACTGGTTACTCTTCCGCGTGAGTACACCCAAGAGGGCGGTTAGAGGACGCGTTAACACAAAGAACAACTGTTCCGATACTGATACGTTTTGTATTGTGGATTATAGCGTGTTTTACCGAACAGTCTGCTTTAAATTAGATTTATGCTCACAGCGGAACTAATTTTGGGTGATATAGAAATTCATTGTATTATATTGTATGCTGCAATTTTAAATGGTTATTAAATAACTTATATACATAAAACATAGAAGTTAAACAAATAAACATTACTATAAAATAGATTCGATGATAATTTTATTTATGAAATCAATGAACCTTAGTTTTTTTTTTAAGTTTACAGAGTTATTCGAATTTAATGGACTTCCCCCGAAATTTCCTTTTGTTTGTGGCGTTGAATATGGTAATATGTGGTAAGAATTTTGGGAACTTCTTATAATTTTATAAAAATTTAAAAGATATCCACAAAAATGTATGACCTCAGAATGATTCTGAAATTCGAGGAAAATGTTATGACCTATCCTGATATCTAAATAACGGATGAAAGAGCATGTGGGAGAGATATGAATGTTAAAAGTGTAACTATAGTTACACTCTAGTAGAATGGATAAGATTGAGAATCAGTTTATCGGAGGACCTAAGTGATAGATAAATTGAAGAGTAATATGTAATTTAGTAATTGATATGGGCATATCATGAGGAGAGATGTAAGTCATATAATCAGAAGAATTATGGATTATATACGTGTGGTAGAAAATTGGAGAAAGTATGGATGGACGATACGGAAAAAGGGAATAAAAGGCATGTATATTGAGATGGTAGCTGATAGAGGAGATACGAAGAGGAAAACATTCTTTGCCGGCCCTATTTAGACGACAAGACGATGAGACGAAGAAGATAAATTCAGCTTTTATTAGATAAATACCCTAGAAGTCTATCTTATTTAGAAAGTTGAACTTACTTTTATTTCCACAACTATATAACATTTTAAAGATGACATACAAGCAAGCTATTAATACAAGTAACAACACAATAAAAAACCATTACGAATACAATTTCGGTTTTCAAATTGTATCTATTCGTTCGTTGGGGTTAAAAAGCTGTTGTACATTGTCAAAATGGTCGCGTCTTTTTAACGCCGTCAGTTTTGACGCGATGAATTGTTTTATACTTTGTGAATAAGGGGTTATTGTCCCTTCAAAACGATGTCCGTTTTTATACTTATTTTGACATCTAAAATTTAAATATTATGAAGTAATTCTAAAAACTGTGCGTATTTTTACAGCCTTCTTTATAATACCATTTTATAATAAACACTAGCTGATACGCCTGCGTACATTTTTTTTAAACATAGCAAGGTCTTAACAGCTTCAACGGACTACTAAGGCGAGCGCTTAAGGCACTGAGCCGCTTGCGTAGTTGAATATCTTAATAATATATCTTATATACAGACTGAATGTTTAGACAGTAGCAATACATATGCAGGATACTCTACACTCGATTCTCGTTCAAAACCAATAAAAAAATAGGTGCTTAATATTTGACCTAATTATCTAGAAAAATACAAAAATTATACTCAATCCTCTACGCGTCTATGTTAAACGACAGTGTCCATGACCGTTTCACTTGGAAGTGTACGTGGGAACGTCAGGAATAAACCAAAAGGGTTTATTGTGCGTTTTATTATTGAAAATTATTAATTACAGGTCGCCCATTGTATCTTTTGGCCCCAGTCATTGCACACAGGTTTATTACGAATGTGTTTTTACTTTTGAAAGTCTTAGAACAAACTTTGACTTTTTTTGGTTTTCTTGGTTGTTTATTAGTATTTGTTTTGAAATTATTATTTTCTATGTTAAATGTAACTATTAAGTGTCATATCCTAGAATACTGCGAGTGTTTAATCTTTCACCATAAGGGAAAAAAACATAAAAAGAATTGAAGTAAAAATATACTTTGCTCACAAAATTTCTTTGTAAACAATATTATTCGATTACTCTCCTGAACATACATACCACACCGCTTATCCGTTTCTCCACGGCAAAAAACAAACATCGTTGAACGCATAGTGCTTATAATTTTTTTTTTAAATATTAATGACGTCGTATTAATTGTATATGTCGTGATATTTTAGATTTAAAGTGCCTAAGATATAAAACTAAAAAAGAATTTGGTTTGTATCATGTGTTTATATTAATTTTGTTGATGTGGAAGACGAAAATGATTTAATGATTCTTTCGAAATGTGTTCATACAGTACATAATTATTGTTCAGTAGATAAGAACATGAAATTAGAATTTATTACGTTTTGATTATTATTTATGACCGAAATTAATAATTTCTTAATTTAGAATATCGAAACCGTTAGTAGTATTCAAAGATATGAAAAATATAAACAAAACACCGATTGTACGTATTTCGCACATACATATATTAGTACCATGTATCTATTAAACTTATCGTTCTATGTTGTAAACCGACCAACTATCAACAGAGGTGTAAAAATACGAACCGATATTTTTCACTTGGACGCAAAATTAAAAACGATGACGATGGCTCGGATACCGCGTCGATCGACATAGCATCCGGTAAAGGAGAAAATATGATTAAACCATAGTTAAGTAGTAGTTTTTTTTCTAATTCTGGGTAACAACTATTCTCGAATTGAAAATCTATTGCCAAGCACCTATAGATTAGTCGAATCGATTTTGGTCAAATGTTAAAATTAATAAATGGTAGAATAAACAGGTTACGGAACATACCAATAGAAAATACATTATTATTTTTCAAGATTATAATTTACTATTTTGCAATAATCAAATACTGTTTTGTTTTTTTTTTTTAATGTAGCACGGCAGAATGATTGTTTCAAGTCTTATGATATTATTCGACACCCCTTACATAGGTGTAGATGTTTTATTTATTTATCCTATTTCAAAAAGTTCTACTAAGTATTTCAAAATTGTGTAGGTACTATTATTTACTTGCTAAATATGTGCCCATTACTAATTTGTAGATATACTAGTATTTATGACATTGAGATAGCTATTTGTAATATAGTTTGACATTTTAAACAATTTTGTTGTTTAATGGGCCTAGTAGGATTAAATTGTGATATTTTCCCCAATTACTGAAAACAATATTGACATTGAGTAGAAACTAAGCGAACTTTTAAAGTATGATATAATTTATAATACTTTTTATAGGAAATGGTGATTAAAAAGAAGTTTCAGGGCTCAAAAAAGATATAGCATGACGATAATTTTGTTCTACACTCGCGTCGCACACGGTTGTAATTCCAGTTCGTATGTTTTCAGCGCAAAGCGGGTAAGCTGGGGTACCAAGTGTTGGCACATACCGGCGACTTTATAAACGTCTATTTGATTGCAACGCAGATGTGCCGCGATGATGTATGATTAGATTTGCCGAGATTAGGGGTCGGCAGCGGTCGTCTTATTCCCCGTAGGGACCATAATAGCACTATGAAACGAATTTGGGATATAGGATTTCTTTTATGTATATCAAGTGGAGTTACGATATAATACGGTGCAATAATAATTTCGATTGTTTTGGCATTAAACTTTTTTTTTCATTTTTGAGGTTAGCGGTTCTCACTACCATATGAGACGTATAATATACATACTAAGCACATAAAATATAGCCAGATTCGCCCGAACCACCCAAAGTGATTACGTGGACTAAGATGGTAAACACGCAAAAACAGAACAGCCAGAACATACCTATATGTGATTTGTATATTAACTTGAGGGTGATAGTTGGTGATGTGGGTATTAGCGACTCGATACATGGATTCGAATTTGCGTCAACTGACGTTCTCCACACTCGCTGCCATTGATCCATCATCGCTTTAAAAATCAATATAAAATAGTTATTTCCGTTGACTGTCAATCCAACGCAAATAAAAAAACATTCGATATTTTTTTTATTATATCATAGGAGGCAAACGAACAGGTGGGTCATCTGATGTTTAGTGATCATCACCGTCCATAGACATTTGCAACACCAGGGGAGTTGCAAGTGCGTTGCTAGCCAGTGTTGCGGGGGGAAGGAAAGGGGAAAGGGGATGGGAGGTGGGCCTCCGGCGCTCTCACTGACCGAACGAAACGCAACAATGCAAGCACTTTTACTTCACGTCGGTGTTTCTGTGGGTCGGGTGGTACTAACCCGGGCGAGCCGACCCATTCATGGTGAAACCAGTAATAGCTTCAGCGTGGCTCTACTACCTACATATAAGATAATAAATCAAAGAGATAATAATAATATCTTTTAAATTATTAGAGTAAAGAATTACCCGCGCACTCGGCTGCGTTCGATCCCAAGTAAATTCTGTACAGTGTGGGTCTTTTTGGTTTATTCGAGCGGATACCTAATTGTTTTCTAAAATAAAAGTACTCTAAGTTACGTCTTATAACATCAGCTAACAGCTTGTAAAACTCCCATAAAAATCGGTACAAGCGCTCCGGAGATTAGCCGGAACAAACAGACAAAGAGAAAAATAAATTAATTGGTTTTGTCTTTACAAAGACCTTTTAGTTATTTGTATAGATCAATATTACATACATTAAGTAGAGGTGTACGTAATGGCTGCGCCACTCGATCGTAAATCAGCATAAAATTTATAGTAACTGATTCACAAAAAGATTTTTTTTGTTATTGTTGCGACGATACAATTTGTCAGAAGGGTCGGGGTTCGAATTAAATGCTCCTTTTGTCGAACGACACTTGTCGGGGTTCATCCACAACTGCGACGTTTAATTGCTTGTTTACAATGACAAATGTTACGATTTTAATGTTTCAAATGATAAATACTATGTATTCAGTTTTATTTCGTGAAAAATAACTACTTACTTTTGTTTTGATAACTTGTTAAAAAAAATATAGGGCACGAAAGATAATAGTTAATTGGCTATTAATGAAAAATTTTCACATAATTTTCAATTTGATTATATCTATTGTAAATATTGCTAACATATATACAATACTCCTGCCTCTTACACGTGGTTTCTAAGGTACTTTTAACGATAGTTTATCGGTTCAATAGCGTTATCCTTTCAATAACTTGTCAATTTGTGTTTCTGAACACAAAATCATACGATAAACGTTAGTTAAACTTGATTCAACCCAACTGACCAATTGATGCCCGGTGTCTGAGATACTATAATTGTAGTTTATCTGTTCAATAGCGTTATCAGTTCGACAACTTTTTAAATTGCGTTTCTCAACTCACAATCATACGATAAATGTTAGTAAAATTCAACGGGCTTTTGACAGTTTATCTTATGGATAACTTTGTTGAGACAATAATTATTGATAGTTTAACCGAATATCTCAGTAATCGGCCATTAAACGCTATTCTATAAGTTTTATTTGACGTTCAAAAGTCACAAAACAATCCTGCAATCTTTTATTTTTTATCGAATTATAATTGCTTTTAGCACATACGGTATATTGTTGTTTAGGTTATTGTTACATATTCGAGATTATGAATATGGAATGGAGCGATTCATAGTAGATATAAAAGTACTAGAGATTACTTCTAAAATAATATAGCTGTACTTCGAAATCATTCTATGTTTATCTCTTTGTTTAGGTATTGACGGAGTCGAGTTGAGAAGTTATACCATCACTAATCTTTTTTGTATATAAAAATCAATCTTTGTCCGCTATACATGCCGAAACTACTGAACAGATTGTGATAATAATTTAGGGGGGTATTCTGGGAACGCTCGACAGTTTTCCTGTATCAAAAAATCAAAACATCAAAAAAGTCTAAGCAACATGCGTGATATTACAAATTCTACCATTTATATTAATTAATTTCTAAGTATTTACTCAAAGTGCGTAAGTAAGTAAACTTTTTTGTTATTGATGACATACTGGCTGGTTGTAAAAAAAATTTGATTATGTATTGTTTTTTCATAAAATTCAAATGACTGCGAATTTGTTTGAATTTAAGTGCGTTTTAATTGCTACGTTTAGTCTTGATTTTATAATATTACCAACCATTTAAATAAAGTTAGCGACAAAATTGAATTGTTAGATATTCTTTACGTCATGAAGCGACGTCATTTGATGGCAGATGAAATGCAAAGAGCTGTAGGGATGTTGCAAGCGGGAAGTAATCAATCTCAGGTATCTCGACATTTTGGCATTCATAGAAGTGTTATTTTCGCAAGTGCGTTGCCAGCCTGTGTATGGGGGAGGAATTGGGAAAGGAGAAAGGGGAAGGGAAAGGGAGGAAGGAGGTGGGCCACCGGTGCTCTCACTGACCGAACGAAACGCAACAATGCAAGCACTGTTACTTCACGTTGGTGTTCTGTGATAGGGTGGTACTACCCCGGACGAGCCGACCCGTTCATGCCGAAACTAGTAATAGCTACAGCGTGGCTCTACCACCTTCTAGCTAGTATTAAATAAAATTTGTGCGGCCAAGTTTAGTTTTGGACATGTATGAGACAAACGAAGATTACTGTTATGAAGGCAAAAGGGCATACTAGATGGCATTTTGCACTTATTGTATTGTAAAACAGATTTTAAATAAAAATAGGATGTGTTTGAGCTATTACATACAATCTTAGGTAAACCTATAAACTGAGAAACGATGATCTTCTGATGGAAAACGTTCGTACTCTGTTCGATCATTAATCGTAGTAACTAATAAATATAGTTTGTGGTCTTAATTTACATTAACGCACGACGCTGTAAAGGTACCTTCAAGCTAGTATTAAACAAAATTTGTACGGCCTAGTTTAGTTTTGTGCATGTATGAGACAAACGAAGATCACTGATATAAAGGAAAAAGGGCATACTAGATGCCATTTTGCACTTCTTTTACTGAAAAAAGATTTTAAATAAAAATAGGACGTGTTTGAACTTTTACATACAATCTTAGGTAAACCTATAAATTAAGAAACGATGATCTTCTGATGGAAAACATTTGTACTTATTTCAATCATTAATCGTAGTGATAATAAATTTAGCTTGCGATCTTAAATTACATTAACGCACGACGCTGTAAAGGTACCTTATGGTAAAAGGTACTGGTTCATTAGAACATTAGATGATATAAACTGATAATGTAGTCCTAAGTTGGGAACATAATTAGAATAGTAGGATTCTAAAGATATATTCTAGTTTTACACGGTACGTTAAAGATACAAATCTAGATCTAGACGCTTCATTAAATCTAAATATATGTAATGAAGATAGTTCCTTTGAGGCTCAATCATGTCAAAACTACTAAACGTTTATAAATGCTTCAAGACTACCTACTTATTTTTTTAGATTCAATTGACCCTTTATAATTTTTTTAATGAACAACGCAGTGCGCTGTATTCAGCCAGTAGTTGTATACCGGAGATCTCCGTGATTCATGAATCATAATTACTGTCATATAATACATTGTATTCACTTTACTAAGTAGGTATAAATTGTCAAAAAGTACTTAATAATTTATCGACAGCACGTCAATCGAATACGTTATCGAAGTACCTAATTAAAAAATAACGTTACAAACAATTTCTCGCACCCACAAGGATCAATGCGTCAGCTAAAGGGATTTGTCTAATTCAGCCTGACGGGTTTGACACGGTAAGAGAGAGAAAAAAAACATGAAATAAAAACAAAAGTTGACACGACCGGGGCCTTACGTTTGTTAAATCCGACCGACGGATAAAGATCTGTGACACCTTTTGCCTTAAAAAAAGGAACTGTCAGCCACCTGGGCTACTGTATTCAAATACGTTTTTTAAGGAACCCCGTGGTTTTTCCGAAAACTACCCTTACGTGTGAGGTCGATGGTCTTAAGCACGTTTTTTGGCGGAGGTTAAATACATTTGCGGTTGAAAATAGGTGATTATTTCGATTAAATCTCGATTTGCCTGAGATAGTTTTTGTGTATATGACTTTTAGGTTTACATTGGTGATACCTATTGTTTGTAATAGTCTTTTGTTATGGTTTTATCATTTGAAAATTGTGGTTATATTTAGAATCCTAGAGATAAGTTTATTTGGTCATACATTCTTACTATTCTTTCTTTTATTCTATACATTCATATTAGCATTATTCATAGCTTGTGACATAGCTTGTCACATGATTGTATTAAGTCCATTTACTAATTAAAAATTACACATATCACATAATACATATCACCTCCACACACGTGCACGCATACACGCTTACACATGCAAGTGGAAGGGTTTTATTTTTTCCCTTATCAAACTGACATAGTTTAGAATATTATCCGATACGAAATATATATAAGAGTTGTTGAGGTATGTATGCCTGGTACACATATATGTTTCAACAACTCATATATGTATGAATAGTTAGTTTAGCTTAGGTTAGCTCAGATAGGTCGCGAATCGCATGGATCAGGCAACAGCCCAAGCCGAGGTGTGCCGTGCACCCTTGAGCTAGTTGTCAAATAAAATCGGCCGAGTGCCTTAAGCGCTCGCCTTAGTAGTCCGTTGAAGCTGTTAAGACCTTGCTAGGTCATTAGCATAGTCAGTTCGAAAAAAAAATCCATTTACTTATATACTTTTCCGTCGTACAATTACAATAACTTTTGATAGAGTGGACCGATTTTAATGAAACAAAGCTTATTTATTCTCGAAGATATAGTTTAGCATTCTAACAACAACAACAACAACAACAAGAGACATTTCTAAAAATGATTGAAACGTATTTTATTACTTATTTATATAGACACGTTACATTCACATTCTTATTATATGTATAGACATTCATTCTTACTACGTATGTTGATTTTAATTGAGTCTTCGTCTGTGTTGTGTTCAATCTATTTTTGTGTATTAAATTACAATTATCATTGATTGTATTAAGCTTCAATGGTGTGAAAAACATTGTCCTCGATTACCCAACAAGGAAATGTATAAACACCGAACGAATATGTTTAACAAAATTGGACTTTATAACATACATTTTTGTATACATATTTGCTTTGATAATAATAAAATGAATGGGCTCGTATCGCCCAACCCATTATTGTAAGGATCGATCTCGGTAGCATAACATTGTATTCAAATTGTGTATATTTAAATACAAAACCGCGATTATGTGACGATGGCTCGTATAAGCCTTTACGTCCGCTGAACAGATTTGCATCTTTCTACGCACTGTGCGGTTTGAACGGAGCGTTATAACGTTCGACTCGCGAGATACCGTGGCTATTGTGTCCGACCACCGTAGACTAGAGCTGTCGCGTTTCAGAATTGCCTAGTGTTATGGAATAATTAACAGAGTTGGTAGACTATCCGTAGCTAACTTTTACTTTGTCGCGCTTTGGGATCAGCTAGTAGATATATATATTTTGAAGCGTAGGTTCGAATCTTAGCAACTGTTTGGAGTTTTCCTTAGCAGGTCAAATATTATAAATTGTAACAATGTGACGATGATACAATATTCATTATGCGTATCGTGACTTTGAGTATGGGCAATGTGGTGTACTCTCCCATTCACATCGTGCGGTTGTTTTCTAACGCTTGCTTCACACGTTGTGATAACACTGTTCTACTATTGTCCTAGTTAACAATATAGTAGGACAGTTTGAATCTTAACAACTGAGTCGCAGTTTTCTGTGAAGGAAAACATCGCAATGCAGCCACAGCATAGTGGTAGGGCCTTTTCTAAGTCCGCCTGGTTAGCTACCACCCTCAAGTTGAAAGTCTGTAGCCCAGCACCTGTTGGTTTTCACAGCCAGTTTTCTCTAGGTCTGTTTACCTTCTTAGACCACATAATTATTTAACAACGAATGAAATTGTGGTCAAACGCTAAAATCTACTAAACATAGAAGAACTCAAGTTCCAGAAAGACTTGCAGGACGGCATGACAGCGACAATTATCGATGAATTATAGATTTGACGATGATATACGTTATTTTGATATTGCATACCATTAAATACACCGTTACTTTATCATGCTAGAACACAAAAAAAACTAGACTGTCGATGTAGTTTACAGATTAATTACAAGAGCCTAGGATAAATAAATATTGTTTTTGTTTAAGCTCTTCAACAATTATATAGATAGCCCTGAATTGCTGAGCATGTTTGGATTTCGCATTCCTTCTAGATATCCTCGTCATTCTATTAAACTTTTCAATTCTCCTTTTAGAAAAACTGTTTTAGGTAAAAATTCTCCAGTGTCCAGAATAAGTAACTTATATAATAAATACAACAACTTAGATATATTTGGTATAACATTATCAAAATTTAAATATTTAATCAGGTATAAGAATTGCTAATCATACATAATTTTTCGTTTTTAATTCAGTTTATGTTATAACATGATAATGTCTTCACTTTTAATTAATGTGTACTATGCAAGTTGTGTTTACTTAAGAAATTGTACATCGTAGTTAAAGATTAAAGTAATAATTTTGTGTTTAGAATAAGCCGATGTAACAATTATTGTAAACCTATTAAATAAATAAATAAATAAATAAAAAAATAAAAATAAAATAAATATGTACTGAAATAGGTAATCCGCCTGGTTAGAAATCTAAATGTAAATGAAATAAACTTTTGCTTCCTTTCTTTAAGGAAAGAGAACAATACGTTTAATAATATTTTATAGTTTGAAACGCTCACATGCTACCTTATGCGTACACTTTCCTTAGTAAGCCTTAATCTGTTCTAGAGTCGTGTCAATTAAAGATATATAATATACAAGCGGGCCCAGCGGACGTTGTCCTGCCTTGATAATAAATAAAAATCTAAAATTCAACCGCAGCGCCACCTACCACGTCTAATTGTGAATCTAAACGATTCTCGAATCCACTCGAACACACACACAAAATTTTATCAAAATCGGTCCAGCCGTTTAGGAGGAGTTCAGTGACATACACACGTACAGAAGAAATGTATATATAAAGAGATATGCAATAGATTAAATGTAATTAACAAGCAATTCGTTTAGAAATCCTATTTATTAATATTACCTATTATACCATTAGAAGGATTTTTTTTCGTTCATTCAGTTCTTGTACGTGTTTACCTCAGTGAATCAATCTTATAATAGCAGGTGATATACATTTGTTTAAAAATGCCAGGATATGTTCCTATCTACAGGATTTAATAGGTCTTTGAGAATTGAACTTTTGATTGGCAGAACGTGAAACGATTTTCAAATTATGTGCGTAACTTCTTCGACGGTAGCCAATGTTGGCTCGCTCTGGGTAACAGTGTAATCTCGCGTTGTATGTTGATCGGTGCACTAATTATGTATGATGAACCCATTGTCCAAACTTCCGGCCTTTGATGATAGTGATACCATCCAATTTTAAGATTTATAACTTTAAATTGTATAAGTTTCTTAACATTTATTTACATAACCATTGTTACGTTTAGTTTGAAGTTTTGAGACTTGTGAATTTTCGAATAACAATGATTTGTGTGTTCCTATCTTATTGGTGCCGGTTTTAATTTGATAAGGATCTGGTTTAGATACTGGAAGTTTTAGTATTTATGTTTAAAAGATCTACAAATTGTAATGTAGGTGGTAAAGCCACGCTGAAGCTATTACTGGCTTCAGCATGAATGGGTCGGCTAGCCCGGGGTAGTACGACGTGAAGTAACCGTTCTTGAATTGTTGCGTTTCGTTCGGTCAGTGAGAGCACCGGAGGACCACCTCCCCTTCCCTCTTCCCTTCCTTCCTCCTCTTGCCCTCCTACCCCTTCCCTACAAACACAGGCTGGCAACACACTCGCGACTCCCCTGGTGTTGCTAGAGTCTATGGACGGCGGTGATCACTTAACATCAGGTGACGCGCATGTTCGTTTGCCTCCTATGATATAAAAAAAATACGTTGAGTTCGAATGGCTTGTTAGTATCTAGGCCTTAATATTTCTGCAATATCTGAAAAAACACTTTTCAGTCAAACGATTGTAATGACAGAAATAACACAGAATTTGTAAGGTGGGATTTGGTAACTTTATAAATGGGTATTGTAGTAGATATGTTTAATATCAATTTGACATTTATATATTCTTTATGTTATGTAGTAGCAAAGGGGCGTGCATTCTACATTATGTTAATTGGTCACTGCAACTTATATAAATATATATTACCTCAGCCCTGAGGCCAATTATAAAAGTTTACTAGTCCTGCGCAAAGTGCGGAAACGCTTCGTGTTGGGATAGGTATATTGCCTAATATACTACTTGAATCGGAATATTGCTATTTTATGTCAGAAATAAATATGGCGGTTGCAGTCGAACTAGGGCTGTTGATATTTTTAAAAATATCGGAGTTTCGATATATCGATATTTATAAAAATATCAATATCGGGCTTCGATATATTAAAAAAATATATCGATATATCGATACATATCGGCTTTATTAAAAAAATCTATTGTAAATCTACTTAAAATTAATTTACACTTTTTAATCCAGTCTATTTGGACAATTTATACCATAAATGTTTTAAAATGTTACATTAGAGTTCTAAGGGCCACCTGCACAAACGTTTTTCAATCATATTGATAATTGTCATCATTAATGTTTTATCTAAATAAGATAATTATGTGTACCAATATTTTTCGGCCCATCGGACACCAAGTTTTTGAAGTGAAACTTCTTTAGGCGCCTGAGGGTAAATTTTTTACAGATGCAACGTCACGCAGGTATGCAACGGAAGTGACGTCATTTGCAGTAAACGCAGATTTTTGAAGTGAAACTTCTTTAGGCGCATCGTAGTTAGCCACAGCCCCCACTCGAGTCAGTCTTTGTAGAGCTAACTACGTAGTACTTTTCAATACAAAAAACGTCAGAATTACCACTACAAAAGCAACAGTTCAAGCCGAGGTTCGGTCAATCTGGCACTCTCGAGCTTCTTGCTAAGCTTCGAGTGCCTTAAGCGCTCGCCTTAGTCCTCGAAGTCGTGAAGACCAGGCAGGTCAATAGGGTAATCAGTTGGAAAAAAAAGTTAAAAGAATTTAAAATTAAAGGAAAAGTTTACAGGTAAACAACTATAGCTGTCACTGTCACACTTGATTGTCTACCAGAAAACCTAAATAGATACGGAATAGAGAACGGTATGTTAAAGTTCAAATTACCATATGACTGATAACGATTGACCAAAATATAAAGTTACCTATTGGTACATTGTTATCAGCGCTTTGTTTTCTTTAGATTTATTTAAACAACTAGAAATTCTCAAGAATATTATACTTACAAATCTCTTATCTGCACAATGCAGATATTAATTAAAAACGAAAAAAATAAAAAAAGGTTTAAGTCCTTGAAACATTATTTATAACAGTTATTAAGCTTAAAAATAGTCACGGAAAGTAATTCTTTTTTAAATGATTTTAAAATAATGTGAAGCGTAGTCAAATATTTTTTTAATAATTATAACTTTATAAGTTTCAAGATACTTTTTTGTGCACAAAAGACAAATCTACGTAAGGATTTTTACACAAACATTTTTTTTAGTAAGTCATGCTAACCTATTATTTCTATACATCTCTGTCACTGATGATGTTTTCAAACTTTATCTGATACATTTTTATTTTATCAATTCTAGTTACACCACACATATTAACAATCGCATCTTTGCCGCGTACAATTTTTCCTCATCCGTTTCTTTCATAACCCAGCATTCAGATGCAAGCAGTAGACTATGACTTATAATAGTTTTATACACCTTCCCCATGAGTTTCAAGTGCATTCGTGGAACGCAAGATACCCTAAACA
>MU159977.1:33293-74586 GCA_015888305.1 Antheraea pernyi
TCCTACCACAGCAAACAACAGTCAAGTATCTAGGCATGCACTTGGACAGGAGACTCACCTGGCGAGATCATATATTGGCTAAAAAAGAACAGGCAAATAAAAAGCTTAGAGATATGTACTGGTTATTAGGTAGACAGTCAACACTAAGTTTAGAAAATAAGCTACTAGTGTACAAATGTATCATAAAACCGATCTGGACATATGGTATACAACTCTGGGGATCTGCAAGTCACTCTAATATAGAAATACTTCAACGGTACCAAAATAAAGTATTGAAGACAATATGCAATGCACCATGGTACACACGGAATACAGAAGTACATAAATACCTCGAAATTGCCACTGTTAAAGAATAGTTAAGTATGAAGGTGGAGATATATAAGAGTATAGGAGACCGAAAAAGGTATGGATACAGTGTGTGAAAAGTAACATGGGTATAAAAGGTGTGAATTTTGAGATTATATCTGACACAGGAGAGTGGAAAAGGAAAACATATTGTATCGACTCAACTTAGGTGGGATAGCATAAGAAGATGATGATGTATATAATAAATAATATCGACCACCGATATCCAAATTTTAATATCGAAATATCGATATATCGCCCAAAAAAATATCACTAAAAATATCGATATTTTAAAATAAAAATATCGATATTTCGATATTTTATCAACAGTCCTAAGTCGAACCTTGCACAGTCTCACCCTCCTTATTATGTTATACTAGTGGGCTCCGCGAACGTTATCCCGTCCTGATAATAAAAAAACATTGACAAATTATATACCTAAGCCTTTCTCATGAATCACTTTATCTACTGGTGATTATAATAGCATGAAAATCCATTTAGTAGTTTTTGAGCTTACCGCAAACAGACCGACAAACAGACGTGGCAGAAAACTTTGTTTTATTATATGTAATGATATAGACCAAATGATTTATGTGTCCACTATATAAAATATTTTCTGGGCAGTGTACATAAACTGCTCGGGAAATATGAATACTAACAAGTCACACTGTGCTATGTAATTAATACTTATTTAAACTTCATTATTTATCACAGTATCTGCTTGTTAGTCTGTGGTCTTGAGTGTGCGTGGGATTATTTTAGTTTATTTATAACTGCCAGAAACAAATTTCCCGCAAATTAGTTACATTTTGCAATTTCTAGCGTCTATAGACACTACAAAACCGCAAAATAAAGTAAATGAGGAATTTCACCAAAATTATGTATAAATAAGTATTGAATATTTACCGTTATTGGACTTTTCGGTATTCATATTGCCCGGAAATTATAAATAGTGCCCTGATTAAGTAATTGTTCTATGACATATGTATATATACATATATAGGCATTGTGTTTTTTCAAATAGATTGTAGATTTCGTAAGTGTATCAAAATCGTTAGTACTTCAATCATAAGTATCGCGTATCGACGTGAGAAAAATTTACAGACAATTGGATTTATAATATTGTGTGGAACAGAGTGATCTGTATAATAAATCCTCTCACATATTAATACTTACCAATAAATATTTCAAATCATCGACCAATGCGACACAGATAATATCTGTCAAAGATTATGCAATTCAAAAGATTGTCCAGTCGAAATTATTTATTAATATAATAAATAACTAGAAAACAGTTAAGCTGAAGTTTTTCGGTGTACAGATTATAAATCTACAGATGCTAAAATCAAAATTTACTCAGTCAATATCTGTCACATAAGTTTGTTAATGTCAAATTAGTTACAAGGGAGTTTTTGGCGGGATTTTGGTCTGTCATGTAGTGGATTTTATATTTTATTCATAATCTTGTATTACTTGACTCTATATTGTGTCAAATTGGTGGTATTTTGTGTAATATAGTTTGTTTATTGTGCATAAGTGAAGTGAATGGAAAATAATACCACGGACCATGAATTCTGAGATGCCACAAAAACTCCATGGAAAGTTCTAACAAGATGGCCACCATCTTGTTAGTTCATTGAAATTATATCAAGAAACTTCTAATATCGATACACACTTGACAATGGCAGTAATAGTGTACTAGAAGACTGGTTGCCATAAATAGAATGGAAGAAGAACTTGTAATACTATTAACTACTCGACAATGGCAGCAATAATCTAAAAGATTGGTTGACAAAAATAAAGTTAAAAAAAATAGTTACAAGGAATTTTTGGCGGGATCTGAGTCACGGGTTTTGTATTTTATTTATAATATTGTATTACTTGACTCTATATTTTGCAATATTGGTGGCATTTTACATAATATAGTTCGGTTATTGTGCATAAGTGAAATAGATGGTAAATAATGGCACGAAATATGTATTTCAGAGATGCCACAAAAATTGCTTGGGAAGTTCTGACAAAGGGGCCACCATATTGTCAAAACATTGAAATTATTACAAGAAATTTGTAATAATATTGAATACTCGATAATGGCAGTAATAATCTAGAAGATTAGTAGTCAAAAATAGAATGAAAAAGAAGAATAATTACAGAATTTATCGGGCACAGGCATACAAATGATATTTCGACTACTGTTATTGTTTCAAAAAAAATTGTTTGATTCTAAATTTTTTTAAAGTTCTTATCTCAGTTTTAATGATTTATAAACTCTGATTATTTTTATTTGTCGTTCGTAACTGAACCCATTTAGGGTATTACGACGGTATGATAGCTACTCTAAACGCAGGTGTCCACAATGATATGAATTTTATCCTATTTCCTCACCTACTGCTATTTCTTCTTGTCCTAAATCTAGTTATACCAAACTCTACTTAATATTCTCAGTTATAAGTAATATTATTAATTATGCAAAATTTTTAATAATGACCACAAATAATATACGTTTCCAATGAGAAGATAACCATGTATATGCTAACTTCACTCACTACTTGTCAAAAGCTATGAGAGAATTAGATTCTGATAGAGTAATTTTCTTATAAGTAAATTGAGAATAAATTCCTTTTCTGCAAGTCCTTATAAGTGTGACAGGATTTTACGAGAAACAAAGGGTAAAATTGTAATAACTTTTTTGTAATATTTAAGCCGTAAGGATTTTTTCAATTTTATATGTTTTAGATTTTGACGAAAATGTCATCTGATGTTACATTACGTTGTGGTCCAAGATGCTACATATGTTACATCTAGAGGGACTAGTTGACAAGAACAGCTGTTTTTTTTTCTCGAACTGACTACGTTATTGACCTGGCAAGGTCTTTACAGCTTCACCGGACTACTAAGGCGAGCACTTAAGGCACTCATCCGATTATATTTTTAGGTAACACACTAAAGCGCGCACGGCACACTTGGGCTTGTTACCTGAGAAACCCGGTCTGACCTAGCTAAACTATTCTAAGCTATTCAAACAAATGTTAGTTTGTGAATCGTACAATCGAAATTGCATGATTCACAAATGCATACCGTGTATATAGGAAATGGACAAATACAGCTGCCGAAACACAAACATGGGTGATTGGCGACAGATATTCAACTTGAGAGTAGGTAGCCCAGGCGGGCTTAGTAAAAGCTCTACCACAATAATATAATTCCATGACGATGATTTCCTTCACTGAAAGCTCCTGTTCATTCGCAGTAATTCTAATTTTATTGTAACTGAGAATTTCTACAAATCTTAAAACCTTATAAGGATTATAGCAGAAAATATCAATGCAGATTTTTATTAAAGAGATCAGAATATATTTACACAACATTATAACACTGAAACATTGATTGAATCTTATAAGTTTTAATATGGTTTTTACTGATGGAACTCCATGGGTCAAATAATCTTACTTTTGTCATAGCAATATACTTGTAGTTCCTGAAAACAAAACATTTTAAACTGTAACTTATAAGGTAGCGTAAAACTGCGTATCTCATAAAAATTTAAAATATAATTACATACTTATATTTAACATCTCAAAAAGTCTTAAAAAATATAAAACACATTATTTGCCACAGGAATGGCGTTGATAATAAAAAAATACTAAGTATAAAATATACATCAATAATAGAAAAAAATGTTGTACAGTGTAAACTCTTTATACGAATTTCTAGAGACCGAGCATTTTGTTTCGTTATAGGAAGGAAAGAGAACAAATAAATGGTTTGGTGGCAAACCAACCAAATTGAACTAATTTCGTTCTGTGGACGGTGGTTATCACTTAACTTCAGGTGACCCACCTGTTCGTCTGCCTCCTATGTCCTCCTACATCTATTGGAGCTCCGAACAATAATCTATACTAATAATATTATAAAGAGGTAACGTTTGTGAGTTTGTGACGTTGTGGGGGGTAATCTCAGGAACTACTGGTCCGTTTTTTACCAATAGAAAACCACGTTATTTGTGAGTGTCATAGGCTATATATCATCACGTTAAGACCAATAGGAGCGGAGCAACATTGAAAAATGTTTTAAAATCGGGGTTTTTTCTTTTGAGAGCTTCCGCTGCGTCTTAACTCAAAATAGCTATTCCACGCGTACGAAGTAGCGGGCAAAAGCTATTAACTAATTATATTATCTATACTAATATTATAAAGAGGTAAAGTTTGTGAGGTTGTAGGGGGTAATGTCTGGGGAGTCGGAGAAAAAATGGTCGAACGAAAACGTTTCTTACGAACGCAGCTTTAAAAATGAGAGATATATGATTGAGTTTTAGAGAAAAGTTGTAGCTTGATGATGCCTATTACCGCCCAACGAAGATGGCACAGGTCAGCTAGTTAAAATATCAGTTTTTTTTTTTTTTTCTCGAACTGACTACGCTATTGACCTGGCAGGGTCTTCACAGCTTCACCGTACTGCTAAGGTTGGTGCTTAAGCCACTCAACCGATTTGGGTTTTAGGTAACATACACAAGGGTGCACGCACACCTCGGCTTGGGTTGTTACCTGGAAAAAGTCGCGTCTGACCTAGCTAACTATTCTAAGCTATTCATACATATATACATTTGTGAACCATACAATCGAAATTGCATGATTCACAAATGAATACGTGTATATCGGATTGAAACGAACTTAAACTATTCGATTCAGTTCGATGGGGGAAAAAAAAAACAAAACCCTCCCACCATGTGTATATATGTGCACGTGTGTGAGAGAGATGATCTCATATGTCTGTTCAAGTGATGTAGGTGAGTCACTGTATCGCGAAAATAATATCAAGAGGGCTCCGCGCGGGGACGACCTAGGCTCGAGATATTATTGAGAACCGCGAAGTGTGCGGGAGCTAATAGGGATCGATTACAAAAGCGTGGGCGCAACACGCATTTTATAAGATTGAATTTAAATTTACTAACGGTGACGGCACCGAAGTCTAAAAATAGACATAACAAAAATTATTATTATTGTTTGACGGTTATTTTTAGGGGAAGATAGACGTAAATACGCGATTTACTCTATCTTATTTGAGTTATTTATTTTTTAACAGCTGCGCGCGCGAGCCGTTGTAGTGTAGCCGCGATGGCTGGAAATCTATGGATTGCCGTGACGGCACCTAGTAGCGGATTACGAGAGCACTCTTCGTACGCCGAGATCTCCGAGATCTCGTGGAAAATGAGTAGTTGACCTGCGTAGTCAATACTCGATAGGGAAAAGGAGTATGCGGGGTCATCCTGTGAAGGATTAGCCGCCGGAGGTTTGGGAGTGTGCTGGGACGCGGGTTTAGGAGCCCACGGAGCCTGAGGGGCCCGGTAGGGGCGGGGGGGCGCACTAGTCGCGGGTACGGACGCTGCCGGTGCACGAGACGTGCCCGGCAGGTTCGGGAAGGCCTCTCGAGACATGAGAGGCGGAGGTCGAGGGAGGGCGGGGGCGGCGGCCGTCTTAGACGGCGACGCCTGCCTGGGGTAGCGAGGGCGCTTTGCTCGCGGGGCGCGGGGACATCCGCGATAATTCGAGATATGACCCACGCCGCGGCACAGAACACAGCTCGGGGGATCGGGGGAGTCTTTCAAGCGAGAACACTCCTTGGTGGGGTGGTCGTCGACGAGGCACTTAACGCACCCGGACCTCAGGAGACAGTTTCGTGCGGAGTGTCCGTACACCTGGCAGTTGTGACACTGCGAGGGCACAGACGTTTTGCGCGGCGGCTCGATGATAACGCCGGAGAGGCCGCAGAGGGATGTGAGATTGAAGATCGCTTTCCCTTGAGAGTTGCGATCGAGGACAACGAGAACCATGTCGTATGGAGCCCTGGTGCACGGAGAGCGCATACGATGAACCTCGCGAACAGGAATCTTCTGCTCTTTGAGGTCGTCGGAAATGTCATAGGTCAGAAGTTCTGAAGGAACCCTACGGATAACAACCCGTAGTTTACGCTCCTCTTCGAGAGAGTGCGTGAAATAACCCCACTGGTTGTCCCGAAGGAAACGAGTGAGGTCACGATGGGCGGTGGAAGTGGCTACCTTCACCTGAATACCTACAGCGGTATTCACAGCGGAGGTGTAAGGGATGCCTGCCGTTTCCAGCAGGCTAGAAATCTCGACCCAAGACGCTTTGTCTTGGATCGTAACGGGGGTAAAATATCCGTAATCACATAATTGTGTATTAAGATGTTAAAGGCTCCTCCTATATGTCAAGAAGTAGTAACCATTTGGGTCATATTATACTTTAGTGTACAAGAATAAAGTGTTATTAATAAAACTACAACTTTAGTATAGTCACTTGATTACATATGTTATTATATTTCCTAAAGTATATTTTTACCAATGTTCTGTGTAAAATACGAAATAAGATGGCGTTTTGACAATTATCTTCTTAATTGAAACGTGTTGTGCGAAGTACAAAGATAATTTGATAATGTTAAAACCACGTTCACTTTGCTTATTCAATTGATCAATCTTTATATATAAATTTCTTCTGTGCGTGTGTATGTCACTGAACTCCTCCTAAACAGTTGGACCGATTTTGATGAAATTTTGTGTGCGCGTTCCAGTGAATCCGAGAATGGTTTAGATTCACAATTGAACTCGGTAGGTGGCGCTGCAGTTGACTTTTAGATTTTTTTTTATTATCAAGGCAGGACAAAGTCCGCCTGGTCCACTAGTATCTCTATATACTTATTCTAATTATTCTAAAATAATCCATATAAAACAATGCATGAACCTATGAACATCAAGCAAATATTATTTAGTCTTTGTCCCGTCTCGTATGTCACTTGGATTAAGCGTGCGCGCAGGTAGTTTGAATGAATTGTCGCTGTCCGTTTCATCTGACAGATCAATTAGGGATGTCATACTTGCATTGACCCTTTATAATTTTGTATATTTTTCTATACTGCAAATTGCGAAAAGCGTAATTTAATTATTTTAGACAAGTAATTATAAAAATAAAAAGAATTTATTCAAATAATATTTGAAGAAAAATAACATTAAACATTTACTGTTTGCGTTCCGATATCAATCTTATATATAAACAAAATGATATAGGTCGGTTATGCGCACATCACGCAAAAGTACTGAATAGATTTCGATATTTTTTTTAATAGTTTTCTGCTTACATACTTGGTCCTCACCTAAAAAATTCACGATATCTTTTTTTGATGTAGTTATAACAGTTTTAAGATTTTCAGATTTTTATAAGTACTACGCGTTCCGCGGGGTTTGTTTTTTTGCCGTGAGAAGTTGGGCAACTGATGTAAGCGCAGGAGAGGGAAAGTAAACATTTCAATTATTTACATAGAAATGTTGTAAACAACATAGACTAAGCTGCTGGCTGGTCTCACCTAGTATATATTGAACGAATATTGCATAACACGTAAGTTTTGATATTTTTTCGAGTAGTTTGCATTTTTACTATCTTTATATAATTATACAATATCGGTTCTACGTGTTTTCTTAATTTTGCTCCTTGAAAACAGGTTGACTGATTTTAAATAATTACTTTTTGCACTTTTTGGCTCACCGCATCCATCTTTACAATTTGCATTAATTTTCAAACCGATGCGCTTTCCGTGTAACGATTGAAAAAGTATTGTAAATGAGTAATTAAGAAAAAAAAAACACTTTATTCGTTCTAGAATATTGACTTCAAAACAAGAGGTCGGTAACCCTATAAGGTTTAGATATAATCTGCGACAGAGAGCGACACAACACGGGTAGCGCGTGAGAACTGACGCCGTGACGAATGTCGCGCCTCCGCTACAATTAATCGCTTCTCAAGGTCATTTACATTATACATATTTATAACGGGGCTTATTAAATATAAGATATAACAAATATTTGTTATACACCATAATTATATTAATAGAAATCTGTAAAATTTAATGGTCTTTATACTTTTTTTTTCACTTATTTTTTAATCGTTGTGTCGGTGTTTATTCTTCAAGAAGTATATAAAATAAGACAACCTTTTATGATTTCTAGCGTAGAAACCGCTCGCAGCTTCATTATGTTTATAAATAATGTTGGTAATGTTATAGTTATACAGTCTATCTGTTATTCTAATGTATAAAATATCTATATCACTATAAAACTTTATCAAAATCCGTTCAGTAGGTTTTGTATGACGGTCTATTTTACTTTACCGTTAGATGATGTTATATGATGATGTTTATATTTTAATTTGACATGGACAAAGTCGCGTGCGTATGCAAGTCGCATATAAAAATAATAATTACAGTAGTTTCAAAATATTACCATAATCTTGATAGTGTCAAATTTTTTTTTTTTATGTCATCGGTGGCAAACGAACAGGTAGGTCACCTGCTGTTAAGTGATTACCACCATCCAGGGACACTAACAACACCAGAGGAGTCGCAAGTGCGTTGCCACCCTTTTGGGGGAAGGGATTAGGGGTGGGAGAGGGAGAGGAAAAGAGGGGAGGGGAGGTGGGCCTCCGGCGCTCTCACTGACCGAACGAAACGCAACAATGCAAGCACTGTTACTTCATCGTTTCATTCGTCGGTGTTTCTGTGAGAGGGTGGTACTACCCCGGACGAGCCGACCCATTCATGCTGAAACCAGTAATAGTTTCAGCGTAGCTCTACCACCATTAAAATTAAAATTATCCATATTTTACTTTATAGTCTATCTTTATCGTTGCTTGCCAAATTCTTCGGCGAGCGAACACATTAAAATCTCACCAGACATGCATCCGACGGCGGCTGCCAATCAAAGGGGCTTTAACCTAATCCCGGTTAGGATTAAGGAAAAAAATAAACCGACGGACCCCTCATGTATCGCTCAAGCGTTCACGCTTCACCGCTTACGCGGCAAAGACAATTTTACATTTACGGTTTAAAAAAAATTATAAGTGACAAATCGATTAGCACTCAATACATTCATTATGTTAATATGATAAATAATATATGATAATAAGTTTAAATTATCAATTTTTACGTTATTATAATATTAATAAAGAAGTAATGTACGCAAGAAGCAATTTTGACGAAGCTGTTTATAAGAACGAAATAATGAACCATTTAACCGACATCATACTTTTTTATCATCCTTATATGATATGTATAAAATAAATATCGTAAATGATATGTTATTATAAGTAATTATTCTCGTACTAAGAAAAAAACACAAAGATATAACATAATAAAGTATTATGGCATAAGAATTTATCGAATTACGTTTCACATCTGCAGTTACAAGTTTGTAAGGATGAAGTCCGGTATTTGACGCTTGAGGTTTCGCATTGTAATGTAATTGTTGTATAAAAGTATTGTTTGTTTTGTAAATCTCTCGCATGACTAACCGGGCGGTTACCTACGTCGAAACAATTTTTTTGGCGTCGAAGAAAAAAAACAAAACAATTTTTACATTGCCGTTTGGACAAGATTTTTTAGCAGAAAATAGTCATAGTAAGGAAAACCAGATTTTCAATTGTATAATTGCCTTAATAGACTGTTAGTTATCTATTATGAAAAAAAAAGTTTAACATTTAATTTAAAAAATAATATTACATACTATTGCGTCGATCGATGTCCGCAGGTTTGACCCTCAGTATGTATCAACATATGGTTTGGAATTCGCGTATATTTACTAATTTAAATCGGTAACCCCATCGGCTGACGGTGGAGGAAAAATCTTAGGAGGAAACCTGAACCTGAGAGATACTGTAATACTATTGTATTTGGGAAAACAAAAGTGTGAATTTCCCAGAGTTTGAAATCGCTAATACGTCGTGGGCCTGCGTGGTGATTATACCCATATGTCCTTCGGGTAGAGGAGGCTCACGGCCCTGCAGTGAGTTTCTTATAGGCTGATATCATAATCAGACTATTATTAAGAATTTTTTTATAATCGGATCATTTATTTCTATTAATTATTAGCTTTTGCACATGGCTTCGCTCGGGATAATATAGATTTGACCTATCCCTTGGAAATATATTTTTTCTGGATAAAATCCCCCAAGTCTTTTTCAATATACTTAACAAGGTATTTAGATAATTTAATGATTACCGGTCTATTACTTCAGGCCTGAAAACGTAACAAACAAATAAAAAAACAAACACACATTCTCATTTAACAAGGATTCGATCCTAACCTAAATGAGTTCTAAAGAGTTGTCGTTCCATTGAGAGTGAAATTTCTAGAAGCCCATCGCGTCCCCTTTTAAAATGTCAATCTGTAACTGCGAAAAGACCACCAACCTTTCGAATTATCAACGTCTAAACAGACCTCACCTTCCCTTTCTTTGAAATACAGCTTTTGTACAAAGTGCGAATAACCCGGCAATAATGCGTTGAAATCCATACCTTTGTTAAGCTGTTGAGAGAAAAAATACAAGAAAAAATAGCCAAAGAGAAAAACAGAAAGGACGTATCCAAAACGGATTATGACTGGCCCTTGTTGTGTTTGTAAACATGGATAGGATGTTAACAATTGTATGCAGTAATGCGACACCGTCAGTTGATTGGATCGTGTAGATATAAGTAGCGTCATTGATATCTGATTTTTCAACGTACCATCGGATGTGGATTGGCGGCAAAATAGACAAATGGTTGACGTTTCCAAGCGTAAGTCACAGCTGCGTATAGAAACGTAAATATAAAAATGTATTGTCGTATTGACAGTACTAGGTGATTGTTGATCTTAATGGCTGTAAATAAACGGAATTTCGCTCTGAGGAATGCAGAAACACACATTGAATTACTTGGAACTAATACATTATTGAAAACAATTTGTTAGGATGTATCTAAAGTACCAGACTACGCCGCCACGGTGGCGGCTCAAGCCTAGGTTCATTCCCTCGGCGTGGAGCCCTTGAGTACGCTGCTCGCGCGAATACAGTGACACAAAATCTTTCATCATTGCAACAACATTACACATATCACCTCCACACACGTGCACGCACACATGCTTACATATCGAAGTGGAACGGTTTTATTTTTTTCCCTTATCGAACAGAATTAGTTCAGACAAAAAAGACATGAAATACATATAAGAGTTATTGAGGTAGAGTTATTGAGGTATATATGCTTGGTACACATATAGGTTAGCTCAGTTATTTGCGAATTGTATGAACTAGGCAACAGCACAAGCCGAGGTATGCCGTGCATCCTTAAGCTAATTGTCAAAATAAAATCGGCTGAGTGTTTTAAGCGCTCGCCTTAGTAGTTCGGTGAAGCTGTTACGACCTTGCTAGGTCAATAGCGTAATCAGTTCCAGAAAAAAAAAGCTATATATTTTTATACTAGCGGGCCCGGCAGACGTTGTCCCGCCTCATGGCATAAAACAATCCTTGCCAAATTATATACCAAAATGTGAGGAACATGAATCGGCATGAAGATCTGTTCAGTAGTTTTTGAGTTTATCACGAACAGACAGACAGACAGACAGACGCGGTAGAGGATTTTGTTTTATACTATGTAATGAAACTATATTAAAAAGGAACGTCGTTCTAAAGCCAAGCAATAATAGGCTGCACTATTGAAGACTGGTTAGAGCCATGAACATATAATCTTGTAGCTAATCGTAAACCTCGAACTGGAATACAATAACGCGAACATTCCTGCTTTACGTAGAAATAAATGTGTGGATGGTGTTATCACAGTCGAAGCTTATTCTACCATTTTCGTCCTCTGGTTTGGTTTCCAGATTGATACTGTTGACTTATGAGCGTATTACATTTTCGGGAGTCAACATTTCAAACTCGTTTCAAAGTGATATATGAACTTACTGATGTTAATGTAAGTGAAAACAATTATATAGAATTGTATTTGATATATGGATATTTATTCTTTGGTCATAAAACTACGAAATAAATAGCTTCATTGACAAAGATAAAAAAATACCTCGGCTGTAAAAGTCATTGGAGCTTTTTTTTATTCCATCATTAAGATATCCAATTAGGTACTAGTTGCATAAATTAATTTTTGTCCTTCATTTTTTTAATTCCAAGATATCCTAAAAATATTATATAGGTAACCCTTCCCGTCTGGCTTGCACGAGTAAAACGCGTTTTTAAACTATACAGTGTGCCAATGAATTAGATGTAACATATGACAGGAGAAGCTATATCTTCTGCGCAATCGACTTATATGTTGATAATTCATTATCACACTTTTATTAGCTTCACCTGGATGTATGTATGTAACCGGCCCCTTTGAGCTCGATTTTGTTCTACTTTGAACGATCAGATTTAATTCAAACTTTGCACACCTGTCCAAGGTAGATGACAATGGAATAATCCGAAAAAAAAAGTTAAAAAAAATTAACTAAAAAATGAAAAATAAATAATAGTTTAAAAAAACTAAAAAAAACACGCTTTCATAAAAAATCCATCTAAAAACAGAAAATAAAATTTAATAAATTTGGATTAAGAATAGTGTCAATTAGAAATAAATGTATATTTTTGTTAAAAGTGACAAAACAATGATAATGACCTCCAGATATCAGTATTTTTATTTTCTGTTTTTTAGATGGATTTTTTATGAAAGCGTGTTTTTTTAAACTATTATTTTTTTTAAATGTCACCCACAAATAGAATAATTATAAGAAACAGTGCTCTAAGGAATTTGAAGTCCTTATCAATATAATGTCAAAAAAAATCAAGTTTGTATACGAAATGTTTTTTTATTAATGACTAATTTGTACATTAATTAATAATTACCGTCCAAATGAGAACATGCCGTTGATAGGGCCCGCGGCTGTCACCCGGTAATGACATAGCATTGCTTGTTTTATGCCACCATTAATTGATAACAGCGTGCTGACATTTTTTTTAGATTAATTGATACAAATTATCTCTATGAAATTCGAACTGAATTTTAAATTTATTATATCTGTAGATAGCACTTTTATGTGTGAATTAAACTAGCTGTCTGCCCTGGCTTTGCATACTTACTAACAAAAAAGATGAAACAAAATCTTCTCTTTACAATACGATCATGTAATTTTAAAAAAACATAACTAAACTGTACATCAATCTGTCAATTCTCTTAATATTTTTAAAAATCTCCTTCTGTCTCACATACTTTTTATATGCAATTTTTAAACCAATGTTTTCACGTTTAGTGACGATTTTTATACATTTTAATACAATATATTCATATCATAGCAAACCTTTAAAAAAAATTAAGCCATAGAAGCTTCCACACAGATCAGCCATTGTTAAAAAACACCCCGATATTACTATTCGTTTCGTTAAGTATATTTCTTTAACAAACATTCAATGTGGAATCATAGATAAAAGAACATATTTGTATACTAAACAAATATGAGCACGACAAACTCATAATATCGGGAGAGTTACTTAGCGAGTCGAATATTGTCGGTAGCATGCAAAATTTTGCGTCTGGCCACTCTCGGGGACTAATGATCGGCGTGCAGATAGCCCGTCCCGCCCTCCGGACCCGGGAACGACTTCCTAGGGTTGTCGCTATATCCTCAATACGTAAATAATAATTCTTTTTCGCTTGAATGAATTTGAAATGATGTATGTAGGATTTACATACTCTTGTCCACATATCTGGCCTTACTTTAGACAGTGAGTTAACTTTTTAATTTTATTAAAATGGTGTCGACGGTTGGATCATAATTAGGCAGCTTTTTATATTAGGTCTTCTACGTTCTACTATGAAACTACTACCTATGAAATTGCCGTTTTGTATGAAAAAATTTAAACGATTTTTTTTCATGTATTTTTATTTGTATTAATCGAAGTAATCACCCATGCAATCAATGCATCTTTGCCAACGCAGTGGAAGTTTATTGATGCCCTTCTTAAAGAGGCAACAAATTCTTCAAAGGCATTTTGTACTGCCTTTCGGGTATTGAATTTTTTCCCGCCAAGGAGTTATCCAAATTCTGGAAAAAGTAGTAGTCTGTAGGCGCAAGGTCTGGTGAGTAGGGTGGATGACGGAGAACTTCCAACCACAGTTCTTGCAACTTGGAGATCGTCTGCTGTGCAGTATGAGGTCGCGCGTTGTCGTGTAGGAGCAGCGGAGACGAGCGATTGACCAATGCTGGTTGGAGATGTGCCAGCTTCTCCATCATTGTGTTCAGTTCTTCACAGTACACATCTGCAGTAATGCTCACCCCGTTTGGTAAGAAGCTGTGATGAATCACACCGGCGCTAGACCACCAAACAGTGACCATCACTTTTCTAGGGGTAAGTTTTCGTTTAGGGCATTGTTTAGGTGCTGAACCAGGATCCAACCAACTTGCTGAGCGCTTGCGGTTATCAAACAGAATCCATTTTTCATCGCAGGTAACAATGCGGTTCAAAATTCCTTCATTTGTGTGTCTGTTGAGCAGTGCAAGGCACGTCTCGACGCGTACTTCGCGCTGGCGATCATTGAGTTCGTGGGGCACCTATTTGTCAAGCTTTTTTACCTTGCCAATTTGACGCAAATGGACCAATATTGTTTTGACGCTAACGTCGAAAGCTGCTGCTAATTCAGCCATAAATTGTGTATCATTATTAGTTTCCACAATCGCCTTTAATTCGACACGACAGCGAGGTTCATTTTTCAGGTCGAAATTCCCAGAACGGAAGCGAGCAAACCAATAACAGGTGGTGCGTTGGTTTGTAGTGTTAGCTCCGTAAACGTCGTTGATGTTGCGTGCCGCTTGTGCCGCGTTGCTGCCACGACGGTACTCATATTCCATAATTACTCGAATTTTTAACGTATCCATGATGACAAAAAAGATTGAAATGCGATGAAAATGTAACACTAATCAATAAACAAATGACTACTTTTGGAAAAAGAATTCCATGTTTTTAAAATAAAATTAATTTGAAATTAGAATTCTTAGCCAAACAAAAATTATTTTGATTTGAAATAGCCAGTACTGTAGAACGGCAATTTCATAGGTAAAGACCTATTATTAGTATAGACTAGCTGTGCCCTCGACTCCATCAAAGTGGAACCTAATGTAAAAAACAGCGATAAGTAAAATAAAAGTAATAAAATCACCTGAAACTATTATCTACTTCTCTCGTATTTAATTCGAGCCGTCATTCAAATTACAATAACTTTTGTTAGAGTGAACCGATTTCAATGAAACAAAGACTAAGATACATGCTTTTTATATTGTATCACGGCAAAATGACTGCACTGTGCATGATAGTAAGCACAGTACAATCCAAAAACAACGGCGACCACCGAGTGATACACTATCCATCGCCGGTCGCCGCTGTCATGCCGGCCTGCGAAAAGCTGGGTATGCACAGGCTGATCCCGAAACGCGACCCGCAGAAGCGAATCACTATGACGGGTTTTTATCGCCATATACATGGTGGTTGCGACCCAGTCGGGCTGTAAAAACCTACCACCCCGCTTTCACCATTGCCTCGTTCGTTATTCAGCAGGGAGCACCACGTGCAGGTGAGGTTGGCTTGGATGTATCAAGTCTTAGATATTATTCGAACCCCTAACAATTTATGATGATGTGAGGTGTCATTGTGAACCCAGTACTTTAGCAGTTAAAAAATCTTGATGCTGATGAAAATCGTGATGCGTGTTCATACAGACAGACAGGCAGACATTTCTCAAAATTATTGAAATGCCTTTAATACTTATTTCTAGATATCTGCAACAATTTTATCACAAAAATAAAAAAGTACAGTCACGTTAGATTTACATTCTTGTTATACGTATAGACAGTAAAAAATTAATGCTAGTAACTTATTGCAAGAGGATTGTGATTTGTCATTTGAAGTTTTTGATTGTCCCAGTTAAGAACTCTTTTTGATATATTCCTTATTACAATTATTAAACTTACTGACAATAATATTACCTATTGTAATAATGTTAATAAGTAATAATGAACATGATTTAAAGCAATAAAAAAATAAACATCAAAACAAATCAACAATACTTAAATTTATGTTACAATTATTTTTAGTTTATGCACAGAGAGAGAGGTGTAAATTCCAGACATCACCGTCGTTCACATATTGATCCATCCTACAGATAATAGGTTATTGACATAAAAACCCGTTTGTCATGACGTTTAAGCTCACAGTCGGCAAATCGGTTATATGCTTTGGGACTTTGTTGTAAAACCCAACATTATTATCTAAAAAGCTGTTACTGGTTTTACTAAATCTGGAACATGTGATGACCAATTTGTCACAGTTTCTAGTATTTATATCATGGCGGTCTTTTAAAAAATCCTGCGTTTTTTAAGTTTTTGTATCATACAGTACCAAGAATAACATAGAATCATGTAATTGTTCTGTATACAAATATTATGATAGAAGAATTGTTTCAGGACTTCTATAGTAAATATGAAAAAGTTATTTAGAATATCTACAATATATGATATCCCAATAGTATTTTGCTGTAATAAAACGAAATAAACAAATTGTGCTGCTCAACAAACAAAGTTTCATTTGAATTTGTGGAACATTTTCCCAAAGGACAACCCTACGCGCCGACGTCTAGTTCTGTAATGAAGCAATTTAAATGCATGAGGCAGGGCGCGAGAGGCGCTTGGAGGGGGAATCGTCACTCATAAATCACAGCGTAAGTTGTTCTGTCAACACATTTAAATTTGAACTTTGTCCTTTGGTTATAAGGATGATTTCTGAGTAATGCCGTATGGCGGATAGGTTATTTAGAATGTTAAAAGTAGTAGTAGGTATGGATGATAGTGGCTGTGCGGGGTAAGTACGGTATATCCCAGCAGGTAGAGGATTATAGGAGGGTACGGAACTACAGAGGCGAAAATGTTTTCCTAACTTATTTGGCATAGTGAAAGGAAAAGTCGCGGCGAAAGTGATAACAGTTTGGGTGTTCTAATTCAAGTTAGCGGGGACATTTCTTTTAGTTTATTGAGTGTGTACCATTACGCTATCCTTTTGGGGTAGGCAAATATATCAGGTTGGTTACTGTTCTATCAATTATACGTTTGTAATTTGTTTTCTATATAGAAAGTAATACATTTATAACACCTGACCCTGCGATAACACATTTGTGCAAAACTTTGAACATTAGCTTCAAGGATGCCCTAGGTATAGTTCGAAGAGACTGGGATATATAATGCTTTGTGAAAGTCTTCGTATACGTCCATTCGATCTTTTGGTCTTGATGGAGAAGGAGTCTGCTATCAAATCGTGTGATAATTTTATCAATTATGTGATCATTAATCTCAAGGCGTTTAATGGACTTTGAAATTGCCACGACTCTCTGATTTGCATTTAAATCATGACTGACAAATCTTTGTGATTTTTATATAATGCTCATGCACGTCAAGGAAAGAGAAGTGACTTATATCAAATTGTGAGCACCCCTATCTCCCTTTATATCGCTAATTCCAAATATATTTGTGCGAATTCAACAAAATTAAAAAAATAGAGTTATTGTGGATTTCTTTACGAGGGCTTTTTTTTACACGAGTTCAAAGGGCATCGACTAGAGCTTGAATCAAATCAAAAGCAAATTTGAAGGGCTAGTGGCTAAGTGGTTAGCATGTTTGGACATCGTGCCGATGGACGGTGAAAGGAAGCATCTAGATGAAACCATACCCTGGTGGTACCATTTTCTATAAGCTCGTCTGGCTAGCTATCATCCTCGAGTTGTAAAATCTTTGGCAAACATCTATAGGTCTTTCGACAGGTGCACTTGAGAATCAGTTCCTGTTATAGATTTAGCGTGTTTACCGTCTTGAATTACATCGTCATTTATCATTAGGTGAGAACACAATTCTTAGAGATCGCATGACTATAATCTTCTTCGTCTATTTTATTTTGTGGCAACCACTCGTCTAGTAGACTATCACTGCCATTGTCAAGTGAGTAACGATATTGCAAGTTTCTTGATATCATTTCAATGAACTAACAAGATGGCGGCCATCTTGTTAGAACTTTCCTGGGAGTTTTTGTGGCAAATCAGAATCCACACTCCGTGCTATTATTTCCGATACACTTCACTTATGCACAATAACTAAACTATATTACGTAAAGCATCACCAACGTTACACAATATAGAGCCAAATAACACAAGATTATGGATAAAATATAAAGACCACTACATGGCATTCCAAGATCCTGCCAAAAACTTTCTATAAATATATACATACATAATATGTATTAATGATTTTTTTTCCTGTTATGCACTTGCAAACTAGTCTACAGCCAACCTAGTGTTATAGTGGTGGCTGCAACCTATAGCTCAAAGTGTAATCAATTTTAATAGAACATTAGTTCTGTGGCTAGTCTTCATATGCTGGCGAGAACTGAATGTAAGCGTCTAGTATGCCAGTATCACATCAGACTGGAAGAGACCCAGAGGAAGGCTCAACGCCTCTTCCCGAAGGAAGGATGCGCATAATCACCACGCCAGTCCACGATGTTTCGGCGATTTCAAGCTCCAAGAAATCTACAGTTCTATATTTTTCAAGCAAACGGTGGTAGGTAGGTACTACAGGAACGTATCCTTCATCATCAGCGGATAGTGTTATTAATTTGGATTAGTAATTGTACGCAAATTGCGAATAAATTCGTTGGTACATGACGGCATTTAACTAGCGGATATCGGATTGACATATAAAAAATCCATTAGTTACTGAATATACTTACAACCATGTAATTTAGGTAGCTTTTCCCAAAAACAATAGTCTTTTAAGATGTCTCTAGTCGACAAATCCCACATTACTCAGATCGCGATCCATGGATGATTTAGTACAGATGAATACCACCAATATCGAAAAGATCTATATTTTACAACCGTTCTGTAGGTAAGCTCTCGATCTGACGTCACAATGGCATTTTTAATGACGCGCCGCTTTAACCGGTTTGTGATTGGCATCATAATATGGTAATATTAATGATGTATTTTCGTTATTTGCATGCGACCTGTTTTGCACCCTGTATACTTTCTATCAAGGTTTTTATTGTGTTGAAATATATATTTTTTCAGAAAATTAAATACATTTTCAAACGAGCTAAGTTGAAAGTCGTGAAAAATTTCCAAAGTTGCGTCGTAAAGTATATATATATATTTCAACAGAATCCCGTAAAACAGAGGAATTGACGATATCTTGAATTTTGACCTCGAATATATCTCGAACTGATAAGATCAACGAAAAATCATAGGAGAGCATATTTATAAAACCTTAAATTTCCTTTAAAAACAAAGGTTTTATAGCTCTAGGTATTTATGCAAGTAACTTACAAAATTACTAAGAAGGTGAACTTTTCACTTTGTCATTCATTTCCTTTTAGAACTTCGGTTGCCGTGGCGGCGGGTTAAGATTTAAATTAAGACCTGTAACTTTGTAGGATTTTTTTAAATAGATTTAAAGCAAATTTAGGAATATCGTGCATAAAAAAGTCGAGGCAGTTATCAGGACTGTCGACATAAGTGAAAACTCAAAACAATGTAATGACTTTGTTTTCTTTTGATATTTTAAATTAATTATAGTGTGAATTATTTAAATTTCTATATTGTAATTATTAATATTAGTATGGTTTTCACATGTATTGGCACTTGGAGCAATAATTATACACATTTTTATAAAGTTTCTTGATCAATCAAATATGTTATGAGCTGCGAAATATAACTATTGTTAACAATTATTGATTATTAAAAACAGAGAACTGGCCAATTTAGATTTAAACTCTTAAGAATAAATTCTATCAATTATTAATCACTCGTTAAATAACCGACACGAGTTCGGACAGAGCTATCGCACGATATGACGACCACTGAAAGAGTAAGCCAACACGGCAAGCGCCGCTCGTTATATGGGCCGACGCTGTATAACTACCCAACATTTTCACTTATTTCCAACTATATTATGTTATACAGATCACTATACTACGCGTCGCTAGTCTGACGCAAGCACAATCGGTCACGCTTATTAGCATGTCGCTGACGCGTAACAATAAATTTTTCTCTTACCCAAAAAAATATGTATGTATATATAAAATTCAATATTTATTTGTTCGTTTTCTTTATTATGCTGCCGCATGCAATAAATGTTACATACACGTATTATTCACGAAAATTAGGTCAAGTCTATGTTAACGGGAAGACGTGGATAAAAGCTATTGAAAACGCTTGCAAGACAGCGGGCAAGATTATAGGTACAGACGTACCGATAGAAGTACTAGGTAGCACAGAAGGTTGAATAACGTTTTATGAGCGAAGGTGCCTTTGCAGATATTTATAACGTAAATCATGTACATATATACGCCCCCTGCGTGTAGTGCAGGTACCGCCTTGCTGATACCGCTATAAATATTAGGTTCCACGTTCGCCGACCATAACATTAGTTTTATCATGATATCTGAACTTTTAATGAGTGCTTGTATATAATAAAATATCGTTAGAAATGTATATATTTTTTATGTTATAAAATTGTTTTCTTTTATCATAAGCAGTGTCCAAACATCTATTACGAAAAACCCGATTCTATTGTGTAACGTTAATTATTTATTATTATTTGGAAACGCAACAATACGTGTACGTCTTATGTTTTTTTTTCGAACTCACTACGCTATTGGCCTAGCAAGGTCGTAACAGCTTCACCGGACTATTAAGAGGAGTGCTTAAGGCACTCAGCCGATTTTATTTTACAACTAGCTCAAGGGTGCACGGCACATCTCGACTTGGACTGTTGTCTAATACATGCAATTCGCGACCTATCTTTCTTTTTTTTTAACGTGGGTACTCGGCCGGCTGCTCCCCAACTTAGGGGGGCCGGATGCCACGTGCCGCAGACTCTATATGGGAGTCGTGCGAGCGATGGCCGCCTACGGGGCATCTGTGTGGGCCGACGCCCTCGGTGCCGCCAAAGTGGGCGCGCTGCGTAGCGCGTTGTGCACGGTGGCACTGAGGGCGATCCGAGCGCACCGGACGATGTCCTCGGCGGTGGCCTTCACGCTCATCGGCTCCCTGCCCTGGGAGCTGGAGGCAGGAGTTCTCGCCGTCGTGTACGAGTTCACGGCGGCGAGGAAACGAAGTGGGGCCAGGGAGGTAGAGGAGAGGAGACGGCGTCTCCCCTGAGACGCCGTCGAAAGATGGCAGCAGGACCTGGCGGACGAGCGATTCGGGCGGTTTACCGTGGACACCGTCCGCCCGGTCCTGCGGGAGTGGATATCCAGGGAGTGGGGCTCCCTGACATTCCGACTGCTGCAGGTACTCACCGGACACGGTTGTTTCAGGTGGCACCTGCACCGGATCGCACGCAGGGAGCCGACCGCCGCCTGCCACGAGTGCGGCGCTGACGAAGATACCGCGCAGCACACTCTGAGTGTGCTGCGTGGGGAGAGCAGCGCCGCATTCTGGCGGCGGAGTTAGGAGCGGACTTATCGCTGCCGAACGCGGATTCGGCCATGCTCGGCAGCGAACAGGCGTGGCGAGCGATGGCCTCCTTCTGCGAGGAGGTCATCTCGCAGAAGGAGGCGGCGAAGAGGGCCTGAGAGGTAGACCCTCAAAGTGGCCCTCTCCACCAAAGGAGGATAGGCGGGAGGAGGCGGCGCTTTGCCCAACTCCTCCCGCCACTGTAGCCGGACCTGAGGGGATGGGCCGGGGGGCCCATCTCCATATTGCACAGGTCCGGCGGACGAAGGGGGAAGCCGGTGTGTACCCGGTCTGCCCCTCTATAGGTAGGAGCCCGGCGGTCACCTTCCGCCGGGTGGACCATGGAGGCGGCTCTACAAGGTTGATTAGCTTGTTCGATCCCTTGCCGCCCCCACAATAATGGTCTGTCGGTACACCGTGGGGTTTTAGTAGGTGCGAGTCGGACATAACTCACCCTCTCCCCCGGGAGGGTGGCGTATCCATAAGGGATGAGCTAACCTACGCTAAGTTAACTATTCATAGATATATGAGTTGTTGAAACATATATGTGTACCAAGCATACGTACCTCAACAACTCTTATATATATTTCGTATCGGATAATTTTCTAAACTATTTCAGTTTGATAAGGGAAAAATAAAACTCTTCCACTTGTATGTCTAAGCATGTATGCGTGCACGTGTGTGGAGTCGATATGTGCAATGTTGTCGCAGTGATGTAAGATTTTGTGTGACTGTATCGCGCGAGCAGCGCACTCAAGGGCTCCACGCTGAATGAACGGACCTAGGTTGGGCCGCTGCCGAAGGGGGACGTCTTATGTGAAATAAACAAAATGTAGTTTAATTTTATACATGAATATATTTTTGGGGGTGTAGCAAGGCGTCTAGCTGTTTCATCCTTAGAGTTCTACCAGCTGGCCCATATAGGGCCGTAGTGCTCTACTGACAGCAGGCGCGTTGTAATCTCTCGTCAGTGGCTCCAAGTAGCTGTAGTGCACACAGCGGCCACACTCCGGCAAACCGCGTCAGCTCGCGGGCTAAGCCTAATTGAGGGGGTCTGTCTCTTAGCAGGCCTTGTAGCGAAGCCTTCTCGCTCAGTGCATAAAGTCTATTTCGGTGGGAAAGGCAGCTTAAAGCAGATATGCAAAAAGTTTGGCGGACCCGGCGGAATAGCAAGGCAAGGGGAATGGCCAAGGGCAACGGTACAAGGCGATAGTTACCGTCGGCCAGACACATCATTGGAACCTTCCTCTGGTTGTATCGGTTTTCCGTTCCACTGGACTAGGGAGGGGGAAGACGTGTTTTGTGCACCTACGTTTGCGCGTACGTTTGTGCACTGGAATATTTCCTGCGCACCTGACTACATACATACATACATATTTTTCCAATAATTATCTATGGATTTATATATACTTACACAATACACATTCAATAATACCATTAATAAAAAAATAGGATTTCGTAACAAAACATTACTGGTTGTTACGACTACCGGTTTTTACGACTAAATGTGAGTAGTCCCTTCGATGTCGCTATAACAGATATTTCTTTAAAATAACTTACTAATCAATGATCAAAGCGAAAACTGTATTTCGCAATTAGACACCTACACTCTAGCTTCTTTCTGGATCAAAGGTAGTAAATGTCTTTTTCTGTACACATAAAACTTGTATGCAAAATCTTATGTGGAGTAGTTAAGGGGTAAAGGCGTAACAAACAAACACACTTAAATTTCCCCACGTTAATAAAAAAAAAGAAAAAGGCCAATGAAATTGATTCATTTTAACGCCATTTGGTAACAGCTATACATGTACACATAGTGTCAACCGATGTCAGGTAAACTCAAGGAATTATTGTTTATTGAATTACTTTGTTTACTTGATATAATATAATTCCTTGGTACAACTATACTCCAATGTCGAGTTCAACCGTCAACCAACGACGTGTTTATGTTGTTGCACTTACTAAAATTTCGCTTATTTTATTAATAGTTTCAGGTGGTTATACTTCTTCGGTTACACGTCGAGCAAATAAACTCAAACGTGTTTAGTGGCAGTGAAACGCGGCAACGACAAATCAATTCCAATCGGAAGTGCAAAATAACATCCACTATAATACTTAATTAAATAATAATCACCCTAACAATACATTTGAATAAAAAATACCTTCTGTTAATAATACAATGATTGTTTTATGCTATAGATATATTTATGAATAAAAATTAACAAACAAAAAAGAGCATTCCTCATCAAGTTTTCTATATTCCGTATTTATTTTTAATTTCTACCGGTATCGTTGGGCGGTGTAGCCATTACGTACAGCTCCGAGTTCTGTCATTGCACATAACGACAGGTAATAATATTCCGCCCACCAATTCCACCTATTCCGAAGATACGCATCGGTGTCCGGCCGTGTAACGCCCACGGAACAACAAATTAGCTGTATGTAAACGCACGCGACCTACCAACCCCTGAATTTTATTTTCAGAAGCGTGACAAATGCTACATACCTACGTAGAAATGTCAAACTTAATGACCATTATAAAACTATTAGGTAGATATAGAATAGACTGAAAGACATGACTATTATTTAAGGGCAAATTATTGATGTTATTTTGTTTAAGAATATCAAGGTATCTAAAAGAAGTTATAAATTACTAATGACCTATTGAACTGAAAATTCTCATGTCACGATGGGGAAACATTTTAGTTACGCGTTACACGTTAAACGTAAGATAAGTATGTATTCGTGTGAATGTGTGTCTGCCTGGGTTTGCTAATATACCAAAATGAGTAAATGTATAGTTAAGTATATACCTATATACTATTGGACTTCGTATAGTATATAGTTTATGAGTATTCTCATATTATTATGTACTAGCGGCCCCGGCAGACGTTGTCCCGCCCTGATTATACAAAAATCATTGATAAATTATATACTAAAACCTTCCTCAAGAATCACTTTATCCACTGGTGAAAACCACATACAAATCCGTTCAGTAGTTTTTGAGTTTATCGCGAACAGACAGACAGATAGACGCGGTAGGGGACTTTGTTTTATACTATGTAATGATAATTTAATACGTATGAGCCAAAGAACTTTCGCTTTCTCTGCGTGTATACACGCACTGTTTTTTTTATTATAAAATAATTTGTGTATGATTAATCTTTGTCTTAAATATGCTCTCGTAATTTTATTTTATTTTATGGGAGTTAAATGTTTTGTCATCGGATGTCTTAATTTTTCTTTAGTTGTAATTTTCTCGTTATCATTTTATCCATAGAAGTATTTTATCGATTCCAATACTACCACTGTAAAACAGTTATTATTTTTATTTAGGTTGTGGGGGATGTTTGTTCACACCTCCACATGTAATGTGTACGATATATAAAAACTACACTGAACTTTATAAAAGAATTATAATATAAAGATAAATTACAGAGATAATAAATAACTATACGTCTGCTATGCACGATGCGCTCCGCGAAGTGGTGTGTTCGGCCGCGGCCGCCGCGCGGGTGGTGCGCGGGCGGCGCGCGGATTATCGTAGCGTGGTGGTGGTAATACGTCACGGTTAGCCCTTGGCGTAATAACCATAAGTGGATCGTTTTCCAGTGGAGCGGATTAGACTCCACAAGGTCTTATAGAAAAGTGTAATAATAACTAGCTTAAACAAGTCTAATTTACTCAGTCTAAAAATAATAGTCTAGCACCAAGTCTTGTCGAAATTGATTGGAACGTTTCAGAGATTAGCTCAGACAAGTAACAGACACTAATTTTATCTATAAATATGTATGTATAGATTAACACTAATAATAATTGTGAATACGTACCTATTTCGAAGGGAAAACGTAACTGTATAGCACTTAAGTTACATAAACTAGGTGAAACAAATATAAATATTCATCCTTCATAAATCAATTTACCTCTTTATTGACTGTTAATAATAATAAAACTTAATACTATTATAATTTAATATAAAAAGCAAATAATCAATCCATAGAATATCAGATCGCATTAATACAATTATAAATTAAATATACAAGTATCTCTCAGACCACAGCAGCCATTGGTAGTAATGTTTATACTAATAATAACATTTGTATACCAAACGTTTCGATAGCAGATATGGGACGATTCAACAAAGGAAAACTAAACGAAAACTTCACACGCTTCTGCTTTATAACAACCACAAATGATATCTCACATAACACATACAATGGTACTCAATATCACGTTCACAGTACTGGTATTAGCCACGGCGGCGGCCAGTCAAATGTTGAAGCAAATAAAACCAGAGAGTTTTAAAAAGAACGCAGAAGCCTGTCACATATTGGAGAAGAATCCGTATTTTGATATAGAACTGGTTATTGGCAAACCATGGAGAATATACTATACGTGGAACATGAACATTGAAAATAAGTGCCTGGATATAACGTTTAAGAATGCTACACCAATGGTCAGTTGGTATTTGAACAATGAAGAAAATGGTCCATTATAAGCAATACTTTGGGTTTATCTTTAAGACTGTATGTAGGTTCTAGTGTAGGTAGACATTCTGTAGGTTGTAGAGCTACGCTGAAGCTATTACTGGTGACATTACATTACATGAATGGGTCGGCTCAGCTGGGGTAGTACCACCTTGTCATAGAAAACCGACGTGAAGTAACAGTGCTTGTATTGTTGCGTTTCGTTCGGACAGTGAGAGCGCCGGAGGCCCACTTTCATTCCCCTCCCCATCCCCTCTTCTCCCAAACACATGCTGGCAACGCATTTACGACTCCCCTGGTGTTGCAAGTGTCTATGGACGGTGGTGATCAGTGACCCACGTGTTCGTTTGCCACCTTTTATATATCATATATAAAAAAAGACAAGAGTTCACTTTCGCAAACGCACAAACTAGGGGATTGAATGAAACACGGTTAAATATTTTTAAAGAATTTGGAAAAAACGTTCTTTACCCAAGGGTTTAAGTCGTGTATCATTATGGTAGATAGTTAGTGTAAAGTTGCTTACTATACTTATTTTGCAATATTATCTAAAACAGCAGCAATCAATAGCCTCGTTTATGGGACTTTTCTTTCATCACTTTTCTACTTAATCATGATCTTGTCTCATTAAATATTATCGTCACCTACCTTTACATCATTTTTGTAATAGTATATTTATTGATCATTTCTCTGTACAGATTATCCGTCGTATTTGGAATGATATGTACGAGTATTTGGAGACACAGCCGTACTGGGACGGTGCCACTCTTCTTCTCACCATGGACAAGGCGAAGCATGAAATGCTTCTGTTCGCTGACCAAGGTGTTGCTGGAACATTCACAGGAGTACCCAATGTGCTTAGAGATGGAAGTGAGTACTTTTGTGAAACTTTTAGTATTCTTTATTCTTAATTGATAATCGATACTTTTTGAAGATTTATATTATAATCTGCACAATTTTAATAAAAATAATCAAAATGCATTGATGCATTTTTTTTTGCGTGAGTTAAAAGATGAGAAATTTGGGATAAATTCGATTATATTATTATATATTCCATTCGAGAATATTTTTTTATCATTAATTTATTTTGAATATAGTTGTGCGAAATCGGGTTAAAAAACAGTATTTTTTAAACAGATTAGTACCGTCAATGCAAAAAATTGGAGCGGTATTATATTTTCATTAACAGGCAATGTTATACTGATGCTTTAATTTACACACTTACTGCAGTTTTATTTGTTGACTTAAGATATATTATGACACTTCTTTTTTCACCTCGCTGAATGTCGCCAGATTACTTAGATTAGTTAAGATATGCTTTTTCACAGAATCACTTCTATTATGTTTAATATTTGTCTGTGACATTTATTTCTCAAACACTATCTTTTTTGTTAGATATAACACCGGCACGGAAAGGCGTACCTCTATTGAAATTCCAAATGAAGATGATCCGCGCTGGCAAGTTCCTGATTACGATGGATTGTCACATCGGTGTGGCGTCACTGTCGGCTAGAGCTGATCAGCCACCGTATCGATCTGAGATTGAGACAGCTGCAGCTGAATTAAAACTCGGCGACGGCTTCCAAGCCTGTATTAACGACAAGAATAAAGATGAACATTTTTTAACATAGTGAATTAAATATACAATACATCTATATTTTTAAATTTTGTCATTCCTCTCTGGTGCTTTAGAAATTAACTTTGAACAAGATACTAACATCGTTCTTTTTGTTATGAAAAAATATTCCCTTCTGCCTAAACCACAGCGTCCACCTTGTGAGTCGGTTTGGTCCATCTATCTGCAAGCTAAATTCAGCTTTATACCTTTGCTGTAAAATATAGGCTTCTACAGTTTAATTTAAAAATATCAAATAAAAATAAACGAGGATTGAACTCCTCACTATCTAAACCTTACAATATGATCACTTGTCATTGACAGGTACGAGTATTGCTATAATCGAGTATATTCTATTGAGCCCATCTTGTACACGGATGCAGTACGCAAAATGCTTACCGCAACGTGCCTGGCCCGGCTTTAATACACGTATAGGGTCGTCTAGTTATTACCAAGACTTTTTTTAAAATATTGTCTTACCTTACTAAGTTTGTTTATAATTAATGTTCTGCAGAGATATCCAAGATAATTGCCATTTCTACCATTCATAACAGAACCACGACTGAACACCGCAGCTACAGCTTTACAATGCCGTCCATCTGACCAAGAAAGTTTAAAATAATGAAAAACTTCTTTACCATAATTCGAAGCTGTGGCATTGTCTACCAGCTAATGCGATTTCTTTTTTCGATGGCATTGGGTCCTTCAAGCGTAACATGAAGATACACCTTTGCAGGCCGACGTAGCAATGATAACTAGCGATGGATTTTTCATCTCGCGATAGACGCTGATCTTTTTGGATTGTACTGTGTTCATCATCAGGCAAAGTCTTTACAGAGTCGGCTGTTTTATCTATATATATAGTAAGAATGTAAATCTAATACGTCTGTACTTTTTTGATTTTTGTTGCAATAAGTAAAAAAAATGTTGTAGGTGTCTAGGAGTAAATATTAAAATACATTTCAATCATTGTTGGAAATGTCTGTCTATCTATTTGTCCGTCTGTTTGCCTATCTATCTGTCTGTTTGTCTGCCTGTTTGTTTGAACACACTTCACTGCTAAAGTACTGCGTTCATCATAAAACTTTATGAATATCATACAGTATATCTTCAAGTAACATTTAGTCTTGGTTTCATTAAAATCGGTCCGGTCTATCAAACTGCTTTTGGTTATTGTAATTTTAATGACGACGCGACTTAAGTACGAGAGAAAAGTAAATAAGTAATTAAACTAAATTCATTCAGAGAACGTTATTTAGTCACTGTTTTGTACATAAGAGTACACGCGGACGAAATCGCAGGCACGGCTAGTAAAGAATATAATAGTTGTACCCTAGATATACTACAAGTATAAATAGTTCTTCTGACTAGCGACCTTAAGCCTCTAAAGATTAAATATAAGGCACAAGTTCGGCCTTGCGTGGAGTATTGTTCGCACCTCTGGGACGGTTCCGCCAAATACCTACTAGATACCCTGGACAGGTTGCAGAGACGGGCTGTCCGCATTGTTAATGATTCAGACATTACACAATTTATAGAGCCGCTTCAGTTGCGCAGAGACATTGCCTCACTGAGCGTGTTCTACCGTCTGTATCATGGCGAGTGTTCGGAAGAGCTATTCAATTTAATACCTTCCTCTCCTTTTCATACCCGAACCACGCGCGCTGGGCTCCGGAGCCATAATTTTACGGTAAATCCTATCTGGGCACGAACTAAAAAGTTCGCAACTTCTTATCTCTGCCGTACCGTGAAGCTGTGGAACAATCTCCCGGCCAGTGTGTTCCCTCCTTCCTATAATATGGGGTCCTTCAAGCGTAACGTGAAGAGACATTTATGCAAGCCGGCATGACAGCGGCGACCGGTGAGGGATAGTGTGTCTCTCGGTGGTCGCCATTGTTTTTAGATTATACTGTGCTTACCATCAGGCACAGTAAAGTCACTTTGCCGTGCTACAATAAAAAAAAAAAAATACACGTAATAAACAAAGATACTCAATGATCCAACCTATAAGCTAGATAACTTTCAGTAATTATTGTACCTGTTCGATTGATTGAAATTTAAACTTCAGTAATATTAAAAAATATACCTACTTATTGTAAAATTAAATAAAAACTACAAACCTGTTAAAGTATTTTTATTTTAATGATTAATGATAAAAAAAACATTCTATTGAATAAAACATTCTTAAAGTAATAATAACGTTACGTGTTATAATAATATGTAACAATCAACAGATATTTTACCGCAATGTTTGTTTATTGTTATGAAATATAAACACATAAATAAAAGGTTATATATAAGCCACGATAATAATTTAAGAGATGACCATTCCGTGCTCACGTCTCGCTTGGTATTCAACCTTACTCAGCATTCTAGATACGCTTTTCATATTTTCATAAAAAATCGTTCATCGAAATAAAAATAAACAATAGATATATAACAATATTTTAAATACTTTTTGCTATGGAAGTCTGGAATTACAATTTAATAAAATATTCTTCTTTCATAGTCATATTAATGCAACAGTATCACAGTCAAGAGATACCGGAACCCAAAGCTGTGGACGTGGCGAATTGGACGTCATGCGATGAATTCCTTGGTAACCACACATTTAACGTAACTAGTGTGATCGATATAGATTGGAAGATTTTCTACTTTTGGAGTTACATAATTGAAGAGAGCTACCACATTAAATTTAGTTTACCTAGTAAAGAGGTAGGTAGAGGTAATATAGTATTATAACTTGGTACTTCATCTAAACAATCATTAATAGAATTAGGGGTGTAAGGGGTGTCGAATAACATCATAAGATCTGAGATACCCAAGCCAACCTCATCTGCATGTGGTGCACCCTGCTGAATAACGAACGAGGCATGGTGAAAGCGGGGTAGTAGGGTTTTACAGTCTGACTGGGTCGCAACCACCATGTATATTTTGCCCGTCATAGTGATTTGCTTTTGTTGGTCGCGTTTCGGGATCAGCCTGTGCATATCCAGTTTTTCGCAGGCATGACAACGGCGACCGGCGATAGATAGTTTCTCTCTCGGAGGTCACCATTGTTTTGGATTCTACTGTGCTTACCATCAGGCATAGTACAGTCACTATGCCGTGCTACAATAAAACAAAAAATTTAATTTGTGCCTATAACAATGTTTCTAGGGCCTTAGAGAATATGTCCTCCTTGAGGTTCTAGGTAAGTCAACTACTGAGGTACTATATTTGTCTCTAACGCCTTTAAATTTTCCATTTCTCTGGAAGTTTAGCTTCAAAGCTTCTAGCCCTATTATGTCTCGGAGATTAACATCTTTGTGTCATGATTAGTCGACCGGAGATTTGAAATAGCTAGTAACATTCGAACTGCGTCGACTATTATGTATTTCCGTTGTAACAACGGGACAGATTGATTCCAGTGTATTTATGTAGCAATATCCTATTGTTTTAGATGTGACACTTTTTCTATTACATTTTAAACTATCATGTTTTGGGAATATGTGGATTTTAATTTATTACGCGTTATCATAATTTACTTGATGTTTCAACATGGTTCAGAAATGGACGATAACCGAAAAAGGATATCTTTTAAAGTTTATTTATTATTATTACTAGCCTCTGCCCGCGACTTCGTTCGCGTGGAATAGTTGCTCTGGGCTAACGCCAACCCGATTTTGAAATATTCTTCATTGGTGCTCCGCTCCTGTTAGTCTTAGCGTGATGCTACATAGCCTATAACCTTCCTTGATAAATGAGCTATATAACACTAAAATAATTTTTCAAATCGGACCAGTAGTTCCTGAGCTTGCTCCCTACAACTTCACAAACTCACAAACTTTACTTTTTTATAATAATAGGTCTTTACCTATGAAATTGCCGTTCTGCAGTACTAGCCATTTCAAATCAAAATAATTTTTGTTTGGCTAAGAAGTTTAATTTCAAATTAATTTTATTTTAAAAACATGGAATTCTTTTTCTAAAAGTACTTACTTGTTTATTGATTAGTGTTACATTTTCATCGCATTTCAATCTTTTTTGTCATCATGGATACGTTAAAAACGATGAAACAAAAATGAACGGAACGATGAAAAATGGATTCTGTTTGATAACCGCAAGCACTCAGCAAGTTGGTTGAATCCTGGTTCAGCACCTAAACAATGCCCTAAACGAAAACTTACCCCTAGAAAAGTGACGGTTACTGTTTGGTGGTCTAGCGCCGGTGTGATTCATCAGTTGTATCCGAGGGGAGTTGGGTATTCTGTGTTTTCTGTGAGAGGGTGGTACTACCCCGGGCTATCCGACCCATTCATGCTGAAACCAGTAATAGCTTTAGCGTAGCTCTACCACCTACAAAAACATATAACTATTTCTTTTTCACCACCTATATTGAGAATATTATGCCATCGTACTTCCTCATTTAAACGAAGACAGTGTGACGTTACAATATTACTTTACATATGTGTGCGTTATCGTGCCATTACTTTCGTAAAAATATCATGTAGGTAACATATCAGCTTTTTAGTTATAATTTCAGTGTTTACATATATAAAATTTAGTATTATATGTTGACTTGGTTTTAATCTTATCTTAATTTGCAGTTAATAGAACGATACAGAGTGGAGTTAGACAAAGAATTGAATCCACGCGTGAATTGGGATGATGCTGATCTGTTCTTGGAAACCTCTATTGATTTCAGTGGACTTTTAATAAAGACTAACAAAACTGGACAGTATAGACTCATACCTTCTATTGCATTCTCGTGTATGTAATGTTATACTTTCTTTAATTTGTTCTCTAATAATGGAAGGTAGGTAATTTGTAGGTGGTAGAACTACGCTGAAGCTATTACTGGTTTCAGCATGAAGGGGTCGAATCGCCTGGGGTAGTACCACCCTCTCATAGAAACACCCACGTGAAATAACAGTGCTTGCAGTGTTGCGTTTCGTTCAGTCAGTGAGAGCGCCGGAGGCTCACCTCCCCTCTCTCCGTCTCTCCCTCCCTCTCTTCCTCCTTCTCCCCTCCCCCAAACACAGGCTGGTAACGCACTTGCGACTCCCCTGGTGTTGCTAGTGTCTAAGGACGGTGGTGATCACTTAATAACAGGTGACCAACCTGTTCGTTTGCCTCCTATGATATAAAAAAAATGGATTTTGTATTCTTTTGCAATTGATTTATGCTTGTCATATTGAATGTTACAATAAAAAAGATATGAAGCTTGTAAAAATATCAATTAATTTCTTTTCGTAGTAGGTATATATAATATAAATTATTACGGTTCATTTGTTTACAGATGCTGCAGTTCCAACTCCAATATTCGGTCTTAGAGTGACCGAATCAGGGCTTTTGGGTCTTATTAATTGTAAATACAGACTATCTTATGCTTTGGCGCCTGTTGACAAAATGCCTCATCATGAACACGTAATGGAAATATTATTCTTTATTTTATTTTACTGTAACTTTTAAATAATTAAAATGATGAATAAATGATAATAAATGATGCATGATCAGAAAATCGTAGCAAAGAGGTATAAAGAAAGCAGTACGAAACCTAAAACTCTTTAAAATTCATTGGAAGCTATAACTAAATATAGACTGCATTTTATAGGTCTTGTGATGCTTTGGGCCTTACAACATTTTTTCTTATTATGTTGATCTCAATGATTAGATTGATGAATCTAATTCAATCGTATAACTGGCTTTTCAATATTTCCTTTCTTACCAGCTTGATGAAGCAGCCGTGAAACTCGGTATTTGGAGTGAGTATAACAGATCCCACATATTCGCTCCACCACTGCCAGATCTGAGTCCTGAAGAGGATCTTTTTCACGAACAAAACGATGAAGATGATGAACAAATCGAGATAGATCACGACCCAAATAGGATACGAATTTTTTAATATTAGATCAATAAATTTATTAGTATGATTTCATTTCATTTCATTGTTATATCCTGTTTACTCGAAATTGAATAAAATAGATAATCTATTTAAAAAAAATGTTGGTACGGTATATACGAACAGTCTTAAAAGGATTGACTTTCTTTTTGCTCGCTACTCTTGGAATAATAATGCGGACTTACTGGTAATTATAATTAAACAACAGTCATTAATAAAAGAAAATAACGTTATGCTAAATTTGAATATCATTTAATCAAATTAGCCTTTCTTGACTAAATCATACACACAAATCTTTTCTCCTTTACCCCTGTTACAGAAATTTTAAAACTAAACTTAATAAAAATCTTACAAACTTTAGTAAGAAACATATTTTCTCGTCCAATTTGCAATAAAAGAGGTTACTAATAAAAACTAACGGAAAGAGTTTAAATAGAGTTCCGACAAGTATACCAAGGGCTAAACACTATATGTTATAGAACAATGTATAAATAAATCTTGGAAATATCGGAAAAAGTCAAGCCGTCTGGGAGCTTTCGTCCAAAACGGTGCCTTATCCCTTTGAGATATAATAAAACGATTGAGATAGTAAATGATGCAATCGAAGTCGCAGGAATCAGCTTGTTAAACATATGCTTAACAAAAGTATAAAGTATAAACAAGAAAAATGAGAACATGGTGTAGATTGTTCAAACTGTTGACAAATTCAGGTGTTTAATACCATATATCATACGTTCAAATTAAATGTATGTCATTTTTACAACCCTAGATTTTTATGTTATTGTTTCATTTCCATAAATTCCAATATTCATAAATGTTATCGCTTAGTTATTAATAATGATAACATATGCCAAACAATATTAATTCTTATTCTAAAATAAATTCCAAATTTGTCTTGTGAGAAGAATTGATAAGTCAATGCTACAGACTCAATAGTAATCATAAATCATAAATTTATATAAAATTGAAATGTTCACAAACTCTGTACATGTATGTTCTGTCAGTTATAAAAAAGCAAACAAAGCTAAACCCGACGATATACGCGGAAAATGCGACTACCGATCACATTACTAGTCATTGTAACCGTTGAAGCAAAGAAGAAACGACCATTAAATGCAAATTTACAAACAAAAGATGCCTCGCCGATCGATCCACGCAATGTCGACGTTTATCCTGATTTATTTCGTCAGCCAGTTCCATTTGGCCATGTCTTCAGAAATGGATTGGGAGATCCGAAATCGGATCTAAAACAACCGATTGATTTTTTAGAATTAGACATGCGGCTTCCCAAAGATACAGAAGAGTCAAAGAAAATAATGCAGAAAGATCGAATGCACGTTCAAAAAATACGTAAAGAAGAACCTATTAGATTTGGAAGTCCAAAAGATGAGTATCTTTATAAACAGGAGCAAAGAAGGAAAAATAAAGGAGACACTGCAGAATTAGAAATAAATAATAGTACGAAACTTTGGTTTGATTGGTCTGCTATACATGAAAGAAATTCAGCAAAGAGAAGACCTAATCCTTTTTTAAAGAAATCGAAACAAAAAGCGAGCCTAGTGATGTCACCAACGGAGCCTGCCGAGTTTAAAAGACAATATTTTGCAGAAGATTCCTTTGATTTAAATTCAAACAGAAGAGAATACTTTAGCAATTGGTCGACATGTGACGATTATAGTAAAGCCACGAATTTCCATCCTAAAGATATAATAAACATTGATTGGTTACCGTTTTACGTTTGGTCTACTAGAAAATATCATGTAGCTAACGTTCATAGGTTTTCTTATCCAACAAGAAAGGTATGTATCAAATCAAACAGTTGTACATTTTGTAAATAGCAATGTAAGTTAATTATTTATTACGTAAAGCGATTTCATCGCGATTTACTATATATAAAAATCCATTGCATGCAGTTTTCAATATACGATTCAATAACGTAGCTATTCTTTAAGGGGTTGGTTTAAAAAAATAAGAGAGAAGGAGAGGCTGGTTCTTACTACTGAATTAATTATAAAGTAATTTCCGCATTTTAATGCGTGACTTAATACCCGGTTTCTGAGATACTCGGTTAAACTACCAATAGTTATTGACTCAACAAAATTATCCATAAGATAAACTGTCAAATGGCCTGTTGAGTTTTGCTAACATTTATCGTATGATTGTGTGTTCAGAAACGCAATTTGACAAGTTATCGAGCCGATAACGCTATTGAACGGATAAACGACAATTAAATTACCTCAGAAACCGGACATAGTAGTCAATAGAACGTAACATTATTGTTATTTTTACATGTCAACCCATTGTTAGTAAGAATTTAAGAGTGTGATTTTAACGAATTTTTATTTACTCTAATCGGGCCCCTGTATTTCGGAGGTCCCGTATCAATCATACAGCGGAAGCTACGCCCCTGATACAGTGTTAGCTCATGTAAAACGATCTTATGGGTACTATTAAAATATATTTGTCCTTTGTAGCTGGTCAAACAATACAAAGAAGATTTTGATTCGCATATCAATAAAACTATTGACTGGGAACAACCTAAATTAGTGTTAAGAGAGGTTATGGAACTCCTTCTAATTGCAGAAGACAGAATTGGATTGTTTAGAGCTATTCCTCACCATGAAATACCTTCATCAATGAAGAGTACGTAGACTAATTTATTTATATTATAAAGTAAGTAAGATATTATTTTTATTCTGGCTCCATAAACTAAATGTTAAATTCGGGAAACTAAACCTAGGGAAATAAAACTGTCTCCGGTGGCTGCGGTTGGCGACACGCATTGGTCTATTCATTCCGCATTCCAACTCAGTCTTGAGGACTCAAGGAGTACCATCTTCTTATAGCTGTACTCAGTACTGCAGTCTTTTTTGATAGGTAGTTTACAGATACAAAGCAGTAGCCAATTGACGATAATTAGATTACAAGCCTTTTTGAGTTTTTGTCGGAATCTTGGAATGTCCCGTAGTGGCTTTTATATTTTATTCATAATCTTGTGTTATTTCACTCTTCATTTCATAATATTGGTAGTGCTCTACGTTATATAGTTTGGTTGTTGTGTACAAGTGAAGTGGACGAGAAATAATACCACGAACCATTGATTTTGACTTGCCACAAAACTCTCTGGAAAGTTCTAGCAAGCGGGCCACCATCTTGTCGCAGGAAACTTGTAATATCAACCTACTCGACAATGGCAGTAATAATCTACTACAAGATTGGTTGCCAAATACAAAATAAATAAATAAAATGCATGCCAATTAACGACCCTATATAAAAAAATAATGTGTATATATTTCATAAAATATAATAAAATAAATTAATAAATCTTTAATAGAAATACATTACTATATATTATGTTTATGTTACGTTATGTCACAAGAATGAGAGTTGCTGTCTCTATTATATATATGTCTGGTAGATGTTATCATCAGTCATATAAGGTCACGACTGAATTTATTAATATTTGAAAAGGTTTCTGTACAGTCGGATCATTCGGAATGTAATCTAGATAGAAGTCATTTATGTGTTGTCATATTATTGCAGAAGCGAAAGAGTAATATGAAGGTGGTGAGCTCACATTTCTGCAGTAAATTAATAAAATATATATCAATATGTATAATCCATTAATATTCATTAAATACCAAGTTTTAAGGAAGCTGGTAACACTGCCCTCCCAACACATTTTTGATAATTTAATGACACATTGTATTGAATTGTAAATATATATATGTTAGAAAGATAAATCCGATCGAGTTTTTTTTTCGATTCTTCGCGATGACTGGGTTGTTTTCCGAACGGTTGTTAATTTTGACGTCTGTTAGCACATTGAATAAAGTATTTTTGATTTAATTTGATTATAATCGGGTCTTATAAAGGTAATTACCTAATTAAAATTTCATTACAGATAAACCAATTCAAATACCAACATTGTCAATGAGACTGAAAATTGTTGATCCTTACTTAGCAATTATATATTGTGACTATCAGTTCGCTACAATAATGGCCGTAGTTGGTAATGAACCTTTAGCAGACGACGAGAAAATCTCTGAAGCTAAAAGTTTAAAATTTCGCGGAAGAGGGTTTCCAGTGTACAGGGATTTGCAGATGGAAAGAATGAAAGCACAGGCTGAGATGATGTGGAATGCCGAAAGAGAAGAAAGCAAATTTTTAACGGTTCGCGAGCCGATAATTCGTAGTCACTTTTTAGAAAGAGATCAATTTTAAGAGTTACTATCTAAAGTGAAAACACTAAAGTGAAAACAATGTTAGAAATATATACCCTCATATTGGTACTTTATTTATGTGTCTAGCATACCTCCGTATATGTTCTCAGAGGAAAGAAAATAAAAAATCAAATACTTAAATGTGTTTCAATGAAGTTTTGAAATTATGTTTTCACATTCTTAGTTATATAAACAATAAACAGCAATATATCCTGTTGGATAAACAACGTGTTTGTTACAAATAAACATACTTACAGCAAGATATATAAAGTAGTCAATAATGTATCAGTAGAGGTTGATTAACCGAGTAATACACATTGGCTAAGCAAAGATATATTTATAGATAATATTCCAAAGGATTCATTGTAGAATAAGAAACATTATATTATTGTAATATTATAAATTATTTCATTGCCTGAGTCGATTCACGCAGGCAGTCGATTCAATCTCACTTCTTTATTATGAAGTTTGAAGCACTTTTGTTCAGGTTCCTTTTTATTTTTTGTCTCCAAGAGTGAAACGACATTAGCGTTAAAAGATTCTTTACTAAAACATCTACACTGTTCCACGAACTAGCATCTGTAATTAGTTTCTTAAATACTATTTATTGTATCTAATCTATAAAAATGTACAAAGACCTCTCATATAATCTATCATTATTGCAAATAGTTATATTTAGTTTAATCTTCCTGACATACAACGAAGCAAAAGTTGGTCCTAAAGGTATGGAAGACAATGAAACCACAACTTGTGAGGAATTCAGTAAATTCGCAAGATTTAATCCTCACTCCGTCTTAGAAGATATTTGGTTTGTTTTTTATTATTGGGCTCCGCCGAATCCTAAGATGACGTATACGTTCACGATCCCGACAATCAACGTAAGTGTTTTCTTTTATTTACCGAGCACCCATGAGTTTTAACGTGTTCATAAAATACTAAAAAGTAATAAAATAGGCATGATTTAAACGTAGTGTCGCGACCGCGTAAATCTTCAATTAGGAAACATTGTGTCAGCGACGGTCAGAGCATTTTTGTTTGTTGGTCGCTCCCGGGGGCTTGTATCGCCTTCCCCAGTTCGATCGCACACATCGTAGGCGAAGCTCGATGCTTCTTAAAGGAATCACGGGCTCCTCATATCATCATAACCTATTTTGCACCATCACAATTTGTCGGCGCCGACCTCCGGCATTGAACTCCGTACCAGCCGGCGAGTGATCACAAAATTTGCTACTAGCTAAATTCGCTGACCTCACATTGATTTGCATCACAGGTGGTTTCCGATCGAAGGAATCACCACTACGTTGCTTTTATATAGAATGGGATAAGTAATTCCACAAATTGAAATTTCTCACCATCCTTACCTATACAGTTTTAGTTAAACTCAATCACGCCAAAATTACTGAACCAATCGGTATAGGAGTAAGACCATTCCATGCGGAATTTTCCGTTCATGGTTCTACACTTTCTAATATTAGCGTTTGGCTTCGATTGACCCTTTGCATTTTTTTAATGGTCAAGGCGGAATCTGCTAATAATAATATAAAAGTATTTGTTTCCAATGTATAGCACTCTTCAACTTTTGTACTCTTCAACTCTGTAAAAAGTTACTTAATATGGGCATCGTCGTATTGTCATAAGAAATTGTAAGAAATTACTGGGACAATATTCATAATCATCTTCTTACCCTTATTCCACCTAAGTAGGGTCGGTACAATATGTTTTCCTTATTTACTCACGCCTGTCAAATGTCTTCGCAGTATTCAAACCTTTTATACACATATCATTTTTCACATAATCTATTCATACCTTTTTCGGTCTTTCTCTACTTTTATACCGTCCACCTTCATTCTCTAAACTTTTCTAGTTAAATAAATTTCATCTCTCCTCACAACATGCCCGTACCATGCTCTTCTACTTCTACCATTTCTCTTCAACTTCTCTGTCTTTGGAGCTATATTCAAACTTCCTCTGATGTACTTATTGATAATCTTATCCATTCTCGTAACTGCACACGTCCATTTTTTTAGGTGATAGAGTCACGCTGAAGCTTTTACTGGTTTCAGCATGAATGGGTCCGAGCACCCGGGGTAGTACCACCCTCTCATAGAAAACCGACGTGAAGTAACAGTTCTTGCATTGTTGCGTTTCGTTCCGTCAGTGAGAGCGCCGGAAGCCCACCTCCCCTCCCCCTTTCCCTCTTCCCCCAAACACAGGCTGGCAAAGTACTTGCGACACTCCTGGTGTTGCTAGCGTCTACGGACGGTGGTGATCACTTAACATCAGGTGACGCACATATTCGTTTGCCCCCTATGATATATATATTAATATTCGGATCTCTGCCACATGTAATCTTTTTTCATCCATCTTTTTCGTAACTCGGCACTCAGATTCATATAACACGAATGGTGTTATGACAATATTATGATATCATTTTCAGGAAACAAGGTACCTTCATTACTTATTAGATCAACACGTCGAATCACCAGTCAATTGGACAGCTAAGCAGATTTTAATGAAGGATAAATACAACTACACAAGCTTGTTAGTCGAAAGGAGCGACAGAGGTCACTACTGGCTTTATCTTCTTTATGAAGGTATGTTATTTTTAATTCAAACCAAATACGCAATTGATTTGTATGAATGTAAGGCAATATTTAATATATTTTGTATCGAGAAGGAATTCTTCAAGTGACGTCATCTTCTACTTTGTATTCAATAAACAATACATACTCCATGTACGGTAAAATGGTCAATTATTATCACGTCAGCCAGTAAGACACCCATTGTAGAGCCATAGACCTCTTCACCTAAGGAAAGTATGGGCATAATCACCAGGCCAGCTCACGACGTATTGGAGATTTCAAGCTCTGTCTATACTTTCCCCAAGTACGATGGTAAAATAACGTTTCTTAGATTCAGGTTATTTTCACCGTGAGCCAATGTTATCAATTTAAATTTGTAAATGGAATTGGAATTCATCAATAGAGAATAATTATTTGTATCAGTCAACAAACTGTATCGTTTAATTTAGTTATGTTATATGTTTCTAAAACTGCATACTTCATGTAATTTATCTTGACGTCAAACTATTGCTAGAAATGTATACAAGTCTTTATAACAGACGTTAGCGTTGCGTCATTTATAGACTACGAACTTTGTAATAATGCGATGTGGTGTGTATTAGTCCAACGGTTTTATTCTTCATCAGCTATTATGCAGCATGCATTTATTTACTTTCGAGAATCTCGCGATGAATGGATGAAGATGTAGAATCTTCATATCTATCATATTTTTACATTGGAACTGAAATGGTTTTGGACGGTCAGGTTCCAGAGGGGTTTCCTGCCACTAACTCTCTGATTGTGGAATGAACTTCCTGCTG